>PVIY010002420.1:0-128186 GCA_004026745.1 Myrmecophaga tridactyla
CATTACATTTTTAAGCCTTGTATTTCTAGTGGCAGGCATCTCCAGCTGAGCCCATTGACTACTTCAGTTTTAAGGTAGGTCTTTTGTGACAAGCCATTTGTCATCTTTTAAAATTAGCAAAGATAATGGATAAACTGTTTTGCTTCAGTCCAAGACTGGTAATGTCCTGTGAGAGGTCTACATCCTGAATTGTTGCCTAATCTCCATAGAATAGGTAAAGTCACCTGTTTGTATCTGAAATTTCCAATGACATATCATTTGACTCTCATCTGTTTCTGGGTTGTGAGCTAAACACTTGTGCTGATATCTGGCTTTGCAAATAAAGAACAAAGCCTCAATATGTGGCTACCAGGATAAATGAAACTTTGAAATCAGCTTGTATTTAGCTAAGCCTGTTGCTCCTAAATGCCTCTTTTTGAGACTTTTCAAACTTGTATTTCCAAAAATATGCCTCGCATAATGAACTTCATAGAACCAATTCTTCGTCTATGGCATTTATTCATGCGATAAAGCCCACAAAGCTATCTTTAATTATTACTGTATAGGATATCCCGTTATCTTTAATTATCACTGTCGAATGGTGGCAAAATCAAATACTGCTGGCAATCAAGAGTCATTATACAATAGCATGATTGCATCTGTTCATATTAACAGATAAGCACAGAAAATCAAAACAGTGTCTGATTTAACCACTAAAAGTGTCTGAACAAAATATTGTATCTAGCGCTCTTAATATCTTGCAGTGACTTTGATCTGATTAAAGTCCAAAGAAACATAACCACAGATGCAAATGTTCTGGTGTTTCTGAAATTAATATTGCTGAATTTCACTGGACTGAATTGCTGGAATCCTAGTGAAGCAGAAGTGATTATAGGCGCAGTATAAACTTATGAGAGGAGGATATCTAAATCTCTGAGGCCGCAGGTGCAGGATTATAGCAAAACCCCACTGAAACATTCAATGTTCTGTCTAAATACCCCAGTACAAAATTAATTAGGCAGTTGATCACATAATAAAGCTATGATGGATGATCTAATGGAAACTAGCATCTCGGAGTCAATAACGAACTTGATTCTCTTATTAGATGCAGCTGATTTTCAGTTCTGCCATTTACAAGATTGCGTGTATAATAGAAGATGAAAAAAAAGATGGGGGATTTCTATTTTGAAAATGAAACTCAGTTACAGTATTTATCTCTGTTGGAAACTATAATATGTAAGCAATGTAGAATTTGTAGATAGACATATCTGCAAGTAATCTGGAAGATAGTTGGCTGAAAAGCACATCAAAGAACAGAGAAATAATGAGACAGGCTCCAGCTGTTGGATTCCTACAGCTTTTGATTTGTGCTCTACTAGAAACTCCAGGTTTTGATCCTGTGTTGATTATTTCCATGGTACTGAAGTTGATTTGTGCATTATTTAAAAACAGACAGTAGGCAGCAAACAAGGAAGAGTTTGCAAACCACATCTTAAAGGACATTTTGTTTTTGTCTTGTCATTTTTTTGCATTGCGTTTTGGGGGTTCTATTGAGGTGCATGGCTACCTGTGGTGAAACACACACTGACAATGGAGAAGGCGCAGAACAAAGTTTTAAAAAAATCATCAGAATGCAACTAAAGTGACCTTGGGATTCTGGAAATAGAGAATATATGAGTGTGCCACATGTACCATGTTGATTTTCAATTTTATAGAACTGTGGAAATTATTGCAAGAGGCTCAGGATGAGCTGCCCACTTTGAATCCAGGAATATTTCCTCAAGACAGATCCTTTGTAGTTAAAATTTATTTAAAACTCATGCATGTATTCCTGGGCTTCCTTCTCTGAGTCCCGTGCCTTCAGGTCCTCCCTACTTAAAAGGCAGCAAATGTAAGCAAAACTTATCATTAATGTTTCCTTAAAACATGTTTCATTTCCTAATTAGCAAACAAGAGGAAATTTCACAAATTCAGTAACATGGTTTTCTGGAGAATTCTTCCCCAAACTGTTTTTGTGTTCCAACAATAATAGGGTAATGTCTGCAAAGTAAGAGCCTGTGGCGTCTTGCGCTATTAAGGTTTGATGTGTTTTTATTCCTATTCTGAATTTCCTGTATATCAAATGATGTCCAGAGACCAGTGGTTTTTTTCAGCTGGTATTTCTTGTGATTGGGTCCCAGATTATAGAAGGTGAGTTGTTGTTTTGGTGCTTCTAGTTTGGCAGCACTGCTCAGAGGAGAAAAGAAATCCAGCTGGCAAGTGGGCATCTTGATCTATTTGTTGGTGAGCAAATTCCATCCTTTCTTCATCCCTTCTGTCCTTTCTTCCTCATTTCATTCCTTATTTTGTCACCTTCTGTAGATGCACATACATAAACACAGACATACCCATAAATGCAAACAAACAATTGGATCAGCTATTTCCTGGATCAGTGAGAGAAATAATTTGTGTTATTTTTATTCAAGTAATCATAACTGACCTGTAGGACTCTGAGAGAACAATGCTCAATGCACAGTTCTCAGAGTGTCTTGGTGACCACTCTTTGAGATAACAAGGACCTAACTTTCTCTTTATCAAGAATCCATTTTTCCCTCCTCAATTAATCCTACTTGCTTAGGTTACCAATATACAGTGCTTGGATACAGTCTTAATAAAATGTGAGAAATACAATGAAGTTCATAGGCACAAATATGTTCATGGGTACAAGTCATAAATATTTGGTGGAGGGGGTCACAGCTGTTTTGGGGCTTAGGAGAAATTCTAAATTGTAAGACAGTTCCCTATCCTCAAAGAATTTTAAATCTAGCCAAAGCTAGTAAAACATGTCAGTCTGAGTTGTCAAACAAAATCTAAAATAAATTAAACAGATTCTGAAACTTTTAAGGACACAGTAAAAGAGTGTGGCATTGAATGGAAAATTAATAAGGTAGAAGAAGGTAGAAATAAATGCTGATTAGCATAGTTTAAAAAGACCTCATATAAGTGATTGAAACCTGTGCTGATCTGTGAAAGAAAAATAAATTTGAGTATTTTTCCAAAAAGCGCTGAAGAAACCTGCTGAATTATTGTCTCAACCTGACACAGTAGGAAATTTGAAAATTTTAATTACATAAAGAATGTCATTTTTAGGAAGATGGCATTAAGAAACTCAAAATTGAAAGGGGAAATCTCTAATATTTGGTGCATGGTATATATTTTTCTGGGGGATATATGCAGACACATATAAATGATAGTTTGCAAACACAGAGAGAGGCTCTTAGGTTAGGTTACATTATGCTATAGAGACAAATTCCCAAATTTCAGGGGCGTACCACACAAGAGTTTCTCATTCACATCATATATATATATATATATATATATATATATATATATATATATATATAGTAGGTTGGCAGGGGCTCCGCTTCTCATAGTCAGAGTCTTAGCCTGTTGTAGATACCACCATATGATAGCTGAATTGTTTCAAACACATGGCCTCCAGGTTTGCTGTGATGGAGTAAGAGAAGACAGCAGGCTCATGCAGGATGTTTCTATGAACCAGGCATGAAAGCAGTTTATGTCACTTCTGCCACATGCTCCCAAATTTACTGCAAAATAATGGACAAATGTAGTCTTTCTATATACCCAGGAGAAATAAATAAAAAAGGGTTTGGAAATAATACAGACCTGTCTTTATCTCTTCCTATACTCAGAGTTGTGGAAAAAGTTTAGATGAGTCTGTTTTACCTTGACAGGAATTAGTGAATTATGAATATGCATTTTAAAAGTTTGCAGACAATTTCATTGTTTAAATATTCCACCCTTTATTCAATGCCTTCCCTATGGGTAGACATTGAAATTCCAGATGATTTTGTATGTTAAATGTAGCAGCATAAAGCAGAGCCTTAGAGTATGGTTTTTCTGTTGGAAGAATCTGTATCTGAATCTTTGACTGCTTTCCTTACCAGTTCAATGACTGGGCAAATTACTTAAATAATGTGTGTTTAGATTAGATTATCTTTTAAATTGAAACAATCCTATCTACCTCTTTTACTACTTTGAGGAGTAAATAAGAGAACAGAAAGTACTTAGCCCATGACTTGCTATTAATAGTGTAATACCAGAATAATATTAGTACTGGTGATATTTCTAGTGGTTTGTGGTTTGTTTGGAAGTTGTTGGTTTTACTAAGTTTAAGAGTACCTGTTGTTGCACAGAGCTCCTATGTGAACACACACATAGAGATTGAGGTTGAGATGTTTTCTTCCAACTCAACAATTATGATGCTTATGTGAAATCTCGCCACAATTTAATCCTGAAAAGAAGGGTCGTCTATCTATATTGAAACCGCAACCCAAGTTACATTTTGTGATGGCTCATATTTGGAAGGAAATCGAACTATGGAAAAGTACTGTGATTATATATTATATCCATGCTCTGCCGTCCCTAACATGGCTAGATACTGTCCTATGAGAGAAGAAATAGACTGCTATCTGGCACTTTAAAACAAATAAAAAAGCCCTGAATTGCAAAGGCATATGTATACGTGTGTTCCCAAGAGCAGTTTTCCAATGGTAAGGACATTGAAACAATCTAAATGATCATTGGTAGCAGATGAATTAAATTGTAGAGCACAACACTAAGTAGAATATGAAACAGGCATTTTAAAGGAATAGCTTGGTTTGTATGTCAGTGATGAAGAAATATTTCCATAAGGTAGTGTTATTTTGTTAGTCTCTGTGCTTATTCCTACTTACTGTCTTCTTTTATAGTAAGTGGATATTTTATGGTGTAATATTTTAATTCTTTGAATCATTTTTTTAACTATAATTTTAAAGCTATTTCATTGGTGGTTGCTCTAAGGGCTTAACATACCCATTTTAACTTATCAAACTCTACTTCAAGTTGATAATGGCTTACTTTCAGTGAGATGAAATGTTACTCGTAATTCTAAATCCCCTCTTCTACCACTTTTGTGCTATTAGCACCATACATAATAACATATATAGATGCTAAATCCCAACAACTTATTGTAATGATTATTATATTGTATAATATTATGTCTTCTAAAGAAGCTGAGAGAAAAAAGAAAAACAATATGTATTTATATAGTTTTTATATTAAGCTTTTTTTTACCATTGAAATTGTCTTCATTTGTCCCTGTGGAGTTGAGTTACTTTGGGGGCTATTAAAATTAAAGGTGCCATGAGGATGCAGGTAAAAAGTGGTGGAGTAGGGTTTTATACATGGTTCCCTCCACTAGAAAAAGGAATGGATTGGATAAAGGGATTAATATTTAGCTAGACAGTAACCCTGGAACCAGACTGGACATTTAGGACAACAAGAGGACCAGATGAAGCAAGAGCCTGTCAGGAGTTCAGCTTTTGTAAGGTGCAGTTAAGTTACTTGAAAACATTTTAATCCTTAGAGGGGTGTTCGTTGTAAGAATTGCTAAGTGGATTCCAACAACCTAATTTGCAGACTTGGAAAAGCTAGTTACCAAATTCATCTGGAAGGGAAAGAGACCCTGAATAGCTAAAATGTCCTAAAAAAGAACGAAGTAGGAGGATTAACACTTCTGGTTTTAAAACTTATTATAAACAGCATTTCAGAAAACATTATAAACAGCATGTCAAAACTATATGATAATGGCACAAAAATAGAAGTATTGACCAATAGAATCGAATCAAGAGTGCAGAAATAGACCACCAAATCTGTGGTTAACTGATCTTCAGCAAGGCCACTAAACTGAGACAAAATAGTCTTTACAGTAAGTGGACATGGGAGAACTGGATATCAATAGCCAAAAGAATGAAAGAGAACCCTTACCTTATACCCTATATAAAAATTGATTCAAAGTGGATCACGCACCTAAATATAAGAACCAATACCACAAAGCTCCTAGAAGAAAATGTGGGGAAACATCTTGAAGTCCTAATGATAAGAGTTAGCTTCCTAAATTTTATACCCAAAGCACAAGCAACCAAAGAAAAAAAATAGATAAATGGGAACTCCTCAAAATAAAATGTGTTTGTGCCCCAAAAGATTTTGTGAAAAAGGTGAAGAGGCAGCCAACCCAATGGGAGAAAATATTTGGAAATCACACATCTGACAAAGGTTTGATATCCTGTATACATAAAGAAATCATACAATTCAATAACAAAAGAACAAACAACCCAATTAGAAGATGGACTAAAGATATAAATAGGCATTTTTTTGAAGAACAAATACAGATGGCAGAAAGCACATGAATAGTTGCTCATTTTCATTGGCTATAAAGGAAATGCAGATTAGGACCGCAATGAGATACCACCTAACACTTACAAGAAATGGCTGCTTTTAAACAAACAAAGCACTACAAATGTCTTAGAGGATATGGAGAAATTGGGACACCTATGCCCTGCTGGTGGGAATGTATAAAGGTACAGCTGTTTTGGAAGACAGTCTGGTGGTTCCTCAGAAAACTAAATATTGAATTTCCCAATGACCCGGTGATAGCACTGCTTGGAATATATCCAGAAGAGCACAAAGCATTGACACAAACAGACATTTGCACACCGATGTTCATAACAACGTTATTCACAATGGCCAAAAGATGGAAACAGTCCAAGGGCTCATCAACAGAAGAGTGGATTAACAAAATGTGTTATATACATACGATGGAGTATTATGCAGCAGTAAGACGAAATGACGTCCTGAAGCACAGGACAAGATGGATGAGCCTCGAGGACATAATGCTGAGTGAAATAAGCCAGACAGAAAAGGATAGATACTATATGATTACACTTTTATGACCGTGGTAAAGGTAAAATCAGAGGCTTATAATACAGAATATAGGGGACCTAGAGATACACAGAAGCTAGAGATGGGTGACTGGTTAGCTAATGAGGCTGAACTTAAATGTAAGGGAGTAGATAGAAGTGACAGCAGTTCACTAGTGGGTCTATCAGTAATATTACCATGTTGAAGGTGGACGTAATTGAAAGGGGTTGTATAGACCCATGTGTCTCAGTGATTAACACTATGAATATGAATAAGTTCTTGTATGAACTACTGCAAAGGTATGACTCTTGGACAAAGAATGTGTAAGTTCAGGATATAGGGGGAAAACTGCTATTGTATGCTATGGGCTTTGTTTAACAGGAAAACATCAGTGGTACCACAGCAACACCAGGGGTAGATAATAGGTGGAGGGACTAGAGTTAAGAGGAGGTTTAGATTTTTTATTTGGTGAGGGTGTGTTTATTGGTTATCTTTCTCTTGGGGGCGATGAAATTATCTAAAATTGAATGTTGATGGACTGTTGACTTTGGATATTATGCATGATGCCCAATGAATGGAGGTGGCTGAAGGATGCATTGACTGAGAAATAGATTGGCGAATGATGGTATATACATATGATTGAATATTGTGCTGCTACACAAAGGAACAAAGTTGTGAGGCATGCAACATTGTGAATGAACCTGTGGGACATTTGGTGAGACAAAATAATCAAGAGAAAAAACAAATATTGTATGGTTTCATTTAGAAAATACATATAAGAAAACAGGGGCTTAGATTGTAAGCTCTTACAGCAGTCACATTTAGTCTGGAGTGGTAATTTTTATTTCTAGATTTTGAGAGACTGCCTTATATATTTGTAACCTGGTATTCAGAGGTAAGAATGAAGCCAATCAGGTCTGGATCAAAGTAATTCAGCATACAGGGGTAAGGAAGACATTGTATTTTAGAATCTCATCTACTCTTTGAGACCAAAGGAAGAAAGGTTTATTTTGTCCAAACCTAAATTTTCTGTAGCACATAATCTAACTCAACTGTCTGGATAGATCATTTAAACAGTCCAAACACAAGGAGCCCAGAATAAGAATGAGGGTCTTTAATCCTCTTTCGCTTAATATAACGCCTGGATACATCCCTGAGTACATTAAGCAGATAATCAAAAAGTATTGGCAAATACAAATCTCTTGAAGGATGGGAGAAAAAATATGGAATTATTAAACTTTACCTCTAGGGAAAACCCTGATACTGTGTCAAATATTACGGACACCCACATCAATAGGCCAAGCCTTTGTTTGATCTTCAGGCTTGCTCTTGTGAAGCTTGTTAATATAGCAGAGAAGCTTAGTCTACCTAAAGATATGCCTAAGAGTTACTTCTGAGGACCTCTTTTGTTGTGCAGATGTGGTCTCTCTCGCTCTAAGCCCAACTCTGCAGTGAAATCATTGCCCTACCCCCTCTGTGGGACATGACATCCAGAGGTGAAAGTCTCTGGCAGCATGGGATCAATAATGTCCACCTGACCTAAATGGGGAAAAGAAGTGTAACAAATTATCAGTGGCTGAGAAGGTTCAAATAGAGTTGAGAGGCTACTCTGGAAGGCACTCTTATGTAACCTTCAGTTAGATATTGCTACCTACCATAACTTGCTAACCCCCATCCAAAACCTTTCCTGCCAATCCTAAAGGACCCTTAGGGCATTATAGAAGATTCTACAAAGGTTCCATGCACTAGGGTAACTTTCCAGATGGGTCCCTGGACCAGATAAGTCCTGAAATGCAGAGGGCCCAGCCTCTCCAGAACATCACCTAGTTCCATCCTTCTATCCCATATTATCCACAGCCCCATCCAACATGAAAAAGTTAGAATGGGCATAGTCTAAATATTCCTAAAGAGTGGGAGAAAGATCAAAGGTCTTGTGGAGTTATACAGAGAAGGTAGGGTTTAACACACAAGTATGATGGCTGAATCATTATATTGATATTTCTTTTAGTCTCCAGTATCTTAGAGCAGCTAGAAGTAAAATTGTGGAATTATAACCCATACCAAACTCTGAAATGTGTTCCATAACTCATTGTTACAATGTGCTTTGAAACGTATTGCTTTTTTGTATATAGGCTATTTTTCACAAAAAAAATAAATTGTGATGGTAAATGCACAGCTATATGATGAGATTGTTAACCACTGATTGTACACTTTGGATGATAATATGGTATGTAAATGTATAATACATATCAATTAAAAGAGAATTAAAACAAAGAATTGCTAGATGGGAGCCGAACAGTGTACAATTTTGGGCTTATAATTCCCCATGATTATGGCAAATCCCTTCTGTTTTCTCTGCTTGATGCCCCACAAATCATGGAAGCAACACCCATCCAGGCCCTGTGTGAGGCCTCCTTGCAGTTGGTTCTTTCTCCAGTTTCAGGTAGTTTCCTCATTCACAGTCAATGATCAGCCGTCAACTGACCACGTGAGAGGATCCCTCTGCAAATCTCTGTTATTCTTTCTCTCTCTCATACTCTGTTCTGACTATTCTGGTCACAGGCTTGATCTTTCCAGAATATCAGCTGTGTCTCTTCAACTTAGGGAGCTCTCTGAACTTCACCGAGGTTTCTAGTCCTTTTGTTGCAGCTTGGAAACTTTCTCAAGGAAGTAAGCATGGGTCATCATAGGACCTACCTCATGTGGCTCGCATCTTTCAGGAATCACTGACCTTTATTGCCTGATATCCAATGACTTAAAGCTATGTTTTCATATATTTTGTCCTTTTTTTTGGATTCAGTAGTGACTTTCATTCAGTTGTTACTGAATCTTGCTCAGAAGTGAAAGCCCTCTTTATGTATTTATTTTTTATTGTTGAATTGTACAGTTTCCTTATATTCTTTATAGTCTTGTCATTAAACCATTATCAACTGGTTTCCAAATAGTTTCTCTCATTGAGTCAGCTGTCTTTTCACCTTCTTAACTAAGTCCTTTTAAAGTACAAAATATTCAGTTTTGAGGAGTTGCCATTTATCCATGTCTTCTTTCATTGCTTGAGCTTTGGGTGTATGGCCTAAGAACCTACCTTCTTTCTTCTAGGAGTTTTATGGTCCTAGCTCTTATATTTAGGTCTTTGGTTCATTTTGAGTTAATTTTTGTATAAGGTGTGAAACAGGGGTCCTCTTTCATTCTTTTTTGATATGGAGATCCAATTTATACCAGTACCATGCTGCTTTTTGTTGGTTTGTTTGTTTGTTTGTTGCATGGGTAGGCACAAGGACTCAAACCCAGGTCTCCGGAACAGCAGGTAAGAGAGCTCTGCCTGCTGAGTCACCGTGGCCTGCCCAGTACCATACTATTTTGCCACTGTTGCCTTGCAATATGCTTTAAAGTCAGAAAGTATGAGTCCTCCCACTTTGTTTTACTTTCTCAAGAGGTTTTTGGGTACTCAGGGCCCCTTACCTTTCCAAATAAATTTGATTATTGGCTTTTCCATTTCTGCAAAGTAGGCTATTGGAATTTGAGGGGAAGTCTGTTGGATCTGTAAATAAATTGGGTACAGCTGACATCTACCCAATTGACTTACATCCTGAGTTAAGTTCATTCCTAGATATTTGATTCATTTAGTTGCTATTACAAATGAATTTTTTCTTGATTTCCTCATCACATTGCTCATTACTAGTATATAGAAACACCACTGATTTTAGGAACAGTACTGATTTTTTCATGTTTATCTTGTATCCTGCCACTTTGCTGAATTTGTTTATTAGCTCTAGGAGATTTGTTGTTGTTTTGAGGGGACTTTGTCAATATAGGATCATGTCATCTGCAAGCAGTGAAAATTTTACTTCTTCCTTTCCAATTCGGATGCCTTTTATTTCTTTTTTCTTGCCTAATTGCTCTGGCTAGAATTTCAAGCACAATGTTGAATAACAGCAGTGACTGTGTGTATCCTTTTCTTGCCCCAAATCTTAGAAGGAAAGCAGTATTTCACTGTTATGTAAACTGTTAGCTGTGGTTTTTCATATATACCCTTAATCAGGTTGTGGAAGTTTCTTTCTATTCCTGTCTTTCACAATGTTTTTACCAAGAAAGTATGCTGGCTTTTATCAGATACCTTTGCCATGTAAATCGTGATGATCATGTGGTTTTTCCCTTTTTGATTTGTTAATGTGGTATATTACTTTAATTTCTCTTTTTGTGCGTTGAACCAGCCTTGCATACCTGGAATAAAGCCCACTTTGATCATAGTATATAATTCTTTTAATGTACTGTTGGATTTGAGTATTTTTGCATCTATATTCATTAGAGGAATTTGTAGTTTTGTTTTGTTTTGTTTTTGTTGTATCTTTTTCCAGTATCTTTATCGGCTTTGGCATTAGGATGATACTGACTACATAGAGTGAGTAAGGCAATGCTCTCTTCTCTTAAATTTTTGAAGAATTTGAGTAGGATCAGTACTAATTCTTCTTGCAATGATTGGTAGAATTTACCTATTGTTTTAGTTTGGTAAAGCTGACAAAACGCAAAATACCAGCAATGGATTGGGTTTACAATGGGGATTTATTAACTTCCAGGTTTACAGTTCCAAAGCCATGAACATGTCCAAATGAGGGATCACCAGATGATATCTGGCTCCTCTGTCAGATGTCCAGACACATGGCAATGTCTTCTGGTCTCTCCCAGGTTTAGTTACTTCCAGCTTTTGGCTACTCTGCTGTGGTTTTTTTTCTGAGTTTCTGTGATTTTTCTCTCTAAACTTCTCTGGCTTTTCTCTCCCAACATCTTCCTGTCTTTTATCCTCTTACACAAGACTCCATTAGAGGATTACAACACATCCTGAGTGAGCTGGGTCCCATCTTAAGATCCTACTTGCCAAAATATTCTACTTTCAATGGGTTCACATACAGGAATGGATTAAAGTTAAGAACATAATCGTTTCTATGATACATATAGCTTCAAACTACCTTATCTGTGACACCATCCAGTTCTGGTCTTCTTTGTTGGGAGGTTTTTTGATGACTGATTCCATCTCTTTACTTGTGATTATTTTGTTGAGGTCATCTGTTTTTTTTTTTTTCCTGAGTTAGTATAGATTATTAGTGTGTTTCAGGGAAATTGCTCATTTCATCTAAGTTATCTAATTTGATGGCATATAATTGTTCATAGTATCCTTGTATGATCTTTTTTATTTCTATGGGGTCACTGGTAATGATCCCAGTCCCATTTCTTATTTTATTTATTTGCATCCTCTCTTTTTTTCCTTTTGTCAGTCTAGTTAAAGGTTTGTTAATTTTATTGATTATCTCAAAGAACCAACTTTTGTTTTTGTTGATTCTCTCTGTTTTTATTTTCAATATTATTTATTTCTGTACTAATTTTATTTCTTTCCTTCTGCTTACTTTTGGATAAGTTTTCTGTTCTTTTTGTAGTTCTTCCAGTTGTATACTTAGGACTTTAATTTTAGCTCTTTCTTCCTTTTTAAGGTAGGTGTTTAGGCATATAAATTTCCCTCTCAGTACCACCTTTGCTGCATCCCATAAGTTTTGATATGTGTGTTCTTGCTTTGCGTCATCTCTAGATATTTACTAATTTGTCTTACAATTTCTTCTTTGATTGACCAGTTGTATAATAGTGTGCTGTTTAAATGCCATAAATTTATGCATTTTCCAATTCTCATCCTGTTGTTGATTTCCAGCTTCGTTCCATATTAATCAGACAAAATGCTTTGTATAATTTCAATCTTTTAAAATTTATTGAGATCTGTCTTATGACCTAGCCTGTGGTTTATCCTGAATAATGATCCATAGCACTTGAGAACAACATATAACCTGCTGTTTTGGTGTGAAGTGTTCTGTAAATGTCTGCTAGGTCTAGTTCACTTATCATATTATCTAAGTACGCTGTTTCCTTATTGATCCTCTGTCTAGATGTTCTATCTATTGATGAGAGTAGTATAATGAAATCTCCAACTATTATTGTAGAGACATCTGTTTCTCCCTTCAACATTGCCAATGTTAGCCTCATGTATTTTGGGGCACCATGGTTAGGTACACAAATATTTGTGATTGTTGTTTTTTTCTTGGTGGATTGCCCGTTTTATTAATATATAAAGTTCTTTGTCTCTTTTAACAGTTTTGCACTAAAATATCTATTTTGTCCAATTTTGGTATAGCTACCCCAGCTCATTTCTAGTTACTGTTTACGTGTAATATCTTTTTCCAGCCTTTCACTTTCAAACTTTTTGTGTCCTTGGGTCTAAGGTGAGCCTCTTGTAGATAGTATATTGATGGATTGTATTATTTTATCCAAGCTGCATGTGTCTTTTGATTGGGAAGTTCAGCATTCAATGTTATTATTATAAAGGCAATACTTACTTCAACCATTTTATCCTATAGCTTTTACATGTCTCATCTTCTTTCCTTCTTTTTTTCTCTTCTCCCCCTCCCCCTTTACCTCTCTCCCTGTCCCACCCACTATTTTAGTTACCCTTACTGAAATTCTTCATTTTCACATTCTCCTTCAAGCCTCTTTCTCTTGTATTTTCCTTTCAGCTTGTAGCACTATCTTTTGCATTTCTTGTAGGGCAAGTCTCTTGTACAGCCCTCTTCTGCCACCTACCCGCCACAGTCTTAAGGTGGGACCCTGACTTTAATTCCCAACTGACTCCTCCCCTGCTGGGGATAGGGGAGGCTGAGACAGAGGCTGACAACCAGTTTTGGCCAAGGTGGGTTGAAACTGTTATTCAATGACAGACCTTGGGATTCTCTAAACAACCACCACAATTTGTGCTGGGTCACATCTTCCCTTTTTGGGGAGGATGAGCCCTTCAGGAATCTGTTCCTCACCACAAGAAGATACTGTGACACTCAGTCAGCCCCACTTTGCCCCTGATAGTGGTGAGTTTGAAACAGATGCTGCTACCTGCTTTCTGTTCTAGGCAGGTTGAATCTGTAGCTATTCTGGGAACTAGAATCCAGCACCCTGAATTTGCTAATCAAAAGTTGTGGGCGGTCCCAGGCTTGCCTCTGCCTCTTCTTGGGGAAGAGCTGTCACTCAGCAAACTGATCCCCACCATCCTGAATGGTTACAGTGTCTCTCAATCTGCCCTGCCTCATCCTCTGCCTCCTCTGCCTCCTCTGCCAGGAGCAGGGTTGATACAGAGTCAGTGAGTGTTTTCTGTTTTGGGCAGGTTGCAAATTTAGCTCTGCCTAGCGCTGGCACCCAAGAGTCCAAACTTTCCAATCCGAAGCCACAATGGTGTCTGACTGTGTACCCCTCCCCCATTCCCGGGAGAGAGGGCTGCTATTTCCAGCCAGGGCGTGGCTCCCGAGGCAGCCTGCCACCAGGGGGGGATGGACACCAGTCATCGCAGCATGGAGAGAGCCACGCATAGATCTTTACCTTAGTTATCAGTCTCTTCTACTGCTTTTTCCTGGATGATGTTCTTCTGGTCTGGTCTGGTTCTTTCCTGACAGTGTTCTTCTGGTCTCCAGAGCCCCCTAACCAGTTGTTTCAGGTTGTTTCTGGCTGTTTACTAGCTGCCCTGGATGATGAATTAAATCCTAGAGCTCCCTATTCCACCATCTTGGGGGAAAAAAAGCGAAGTTTTAGTGTATGTATATTTGGGTGGAAATGTTAAATCTGGGAACTTGGAGTACTGTTAGGAATGTTGTACATGCACTTAGTCTTGAGTAGAAATGCAGTAAACAAGAGAAACCCCAGAAATCCGAATAAATGTTATATGTATCATTTACAAATGGCAGAGGTCTGGCTACTGGTCAGTGTATACAACTTGAATAGAATTACACAGAGATTAGTGGTCTGAGACTATGTTTCTACAAATGTTGGTTCAACTCATCAAGGAAGAAATACAAATCTTCACTTTTTAACTTTAATTATAACCACCAAGTGTGATTTTGCAGAGTATTGTCTTTGCCAAGGGTGAGGCAGATATCACTGGTGAGGTTTGGCTGGATATATAAGACAAGGAATAATATTGCTTTTATTTCCTTGAATTAGCAAAATGTCTATTGTGTGTTTCTTCCATTCTTTTCATCCTCTATATCCACTGGCTTTTCCATGTGGATTCTTGTGGTAGCTCCTTGAGAGTGGATGTTGGCTTCATTCCTTTTCTAAACCCTCATGGCTTTCAGCATAATGCCTTCAATATCTCTAACATGTCGTGCTCAAGAAAGTATTGACTAATCCACCTTTTACAATTTTGAGGTTACTGTGACTGATATTGATAATAATAATAGTGATGATATTAGGTACCTGCTTAA
Organism: Myrmecophaga tridactyla; assembly: GCA_004026745.1. NCBI lineage: Eukaryota > Metazoa > Chordata > Mammalia > Pilosa > Myrmecophagidae > Myrmecophaga > Myrmecophaga tridactyla. Next base: position 15,006 of record PVIY010002420.1, read on the forward strand.
GTGCTAATTCTCATTATTAGCGCAGTGCATTGGGGACATATATTATCTTCCTTTCTAAAGTGAGGAAACTGAGGTAAAGGAAGATGAGACAGATGGTTAAATGTGGATACTGACTCACATGTTCTGATACAATATGCTTGGCGCCAAGTCACTGTACTATGCATAATTAAAATGCAGCACAAATGTCACTTTTTATAGCACTATATTGTTGGCAGGTCTATCTCTGCCTACTGGCCTCACTTCCATTGAGGTGTGGATCTCTGTCTTATTTATTTTTATACTTTATATAAAAATAAAAAAATGAAATAAATATTTATAATTTTATACTTTCTGACTGAAGCACAGTGCTTGACACAGAATAAGGTCTTAGTGGTTCATTAGAAAAATACATACATGTCATGCCATTTCATCGGATTCCTCCAGGGTAGAATCAAAATTTTTTGTATCTTTTGTGGGTCCCCATAATGCACATTTCTACCCCCAAAAAAGTACTGTCTAAATGTTCACTGATTATGTTACTGAAGTTCATAATACACTTTTCTCCTCATATTCATAAAAGTGGGTTTTTTCATCAGTTAGCTATTATTTCACAATAAATAATCACAACACTCACCAATTTAAGATAATAACTATTCTCTTATTTGTGCGGGGTTTGGCTGAGAGTTGGTTGATCTGGTTTGGGCTGGCTCCCAGCTTGAGGGTTGAGTCCAAATCTATTTCTGCACATCTCATCTCCTTTACGCTATCATTATTAAAATGATGTGTTGTTATATGAATATGGCAGAAGTGGAAGAGGACAAACCCAACCATGGAAGTCTATTTCAACCCTTTTGGCCAAAGAAAGTCACAGGGCTGAGCCCAGCATCAAAGTGGGAGTTTATCCTGTTTGCAGTGGACTTGCAAAGTTCCATGGAGAAGGGTGCAGATTCAGCGAGAGGTAATTAAGGAGTTAATAATTTTAGCCACCACATCTGTAGTGACCAAGCAATAGCTAGAAGCATTTAGAAATGCCAACAGCAAAATTTCGTTTAAGCCCATAAAGTAATGAAGTGGAAGTCTGAAGCAAAATCCGAACCAATTTTTATTTAATCACAGTTTTCCTCCATTCTTCCAACAAACGGTGGATAATGAATATTACAGTCATTTCTAAAGTAATCAACTGTGGTATCCCAAACAGAAGATTATAACTTCAGCTGGAAATTGAGCAGCAGGACAGTTGAAGACTTAAAAAAAAAAAAAAAAATACTCATTTAGCCTGCAACTGATTCTTTGCAATAAAGAGAAAGGGTAGGGGCAGGGAAATTAAGAAATTAGCAACATGAGCAAAATTGTGTCCCAACAGAAGACAGTACTTGTCATTAGAGGAAGCATCTGAGGGAATGTGAATATCAGAAAATGATATATGAGGTGACTGTGAGTAATTTTGACCGGTAAACTGCTGAATGCAGTATTTTGTATAACAAAATGGGAAGGTAGTAAATGTGAGAAATTAAAAGCTTCTTAAGCCTGTGGCTTGAGTGATACAGAACAATTTAGGAGCAATTACTCAGTAGTTTCATTCTTGGAAAATCAGAAACAGATTGTTCACCTACTCCTTTGCAGGTGTGCAGTTAGTAGGTCTCATTCTCCTTTGAGAATGCCCAAGATCCTCAGATGGCGGTGTCAATTGCTGAGTCTGAGTGAGGATCAGAGAGCAAAGTTGAGACATAAACTCATAGCATAAACAGAGCACTGCATATTCTCCTTAAAGATAAAAATAATAAGGGAAAATGCCTCACAATGTAGCAATCTAACAGCAATTGCTAAAGATTTTTCCCTCCAACTTTTCTGCATTTTTCAAACAATTTTCTTTATTTTTCCCTCACATAAAATGACACAGACCTGCAATTTCTCACCTCTTTGGTTCAAATTGTGTGTCATTTTCTACTGATTCAGGCATTTCCTGTTTTATATGTATATAAGTGTTTGTATACATATATCCACACACACATAGGAGACAAAATATGAACCTTGTCTTGATAAAATATTCTTTATACCCTCTTTAACAGAAGAGATAATGGGTATGACCTTAAGAATACATTTTGAAAGTATAAAGTGCAAAAACAATATGCAGTTGTTTCACAAGAGGCGTTCCTCAGTCTGTTTCCCACTCCTATCCCACTGAAGGTAAGGCTACTACTGTAAAATAGAATTATATTTGTCTAAAGGTGATGAATGTAAATTGGACCCTAGTCTTGCATCTTCTCTCCTTTCTTCTCAGGCCAAGAACATATTGGATATACTCTTGGATTTTTAGTGGAAAATAAGATGCTCATCTAGCTACTAAAAGCAATGGGATTAGAGTAACAAATAAATTAAAATTTAAAAAATCTATGGTACCTGTTCTAGGAGACCTGTTCTAGAAATATATGGCTATAGTTATAGAAATTAATTATGATAGAGTCATGATATTGGGAGTTAAAAAGAATTCTCTCATTTGATTGCTCTTCCAACATCATTCACGCATTCCCTGTCTCTGCCACTCCTCTCCTTGCATACATAAACCATAAGAATTGCAACATGTGGGTAAGTGTATAGTGTAGATTCACCTGTGAGTTAGTTGGTGAAGTACAATTACAGATTACTACTTCCTGGCCAAATTATTTACATATGAAAACATGGAAACTTTGGTCTTGCTTTAATGAAATGCATCTCGTCCTCCATATCATATTTATTTGCATTGTTTGTTCATTCGTTTGACTCTGTGCTTATTTAATGAGCATCTTTTGGGGCAGATATTCTGGTAATGCTGGAGATATGATGAATTGGGGAAAGGCACTACTGTTGAGAAACTCACAGCCTAAATATAAGATAGCCATATAAATATCTATAAAATGAAGAGAAATAGAACAGAAATAGGGATGGAGTGCTGTGGAAGCAGAAAGAAAACAGATAACTCTGGCTGCAGGAGTCCAGAGAGGCTTCACAGATTAGGTTGCCCTTATGCTGGATCTTGAAAGATAATGAGAAATCTGGCAATGACAGAGGAAGAAGGAGACATTTCAAGAGCAATGAGCTTGTGCAAATGCACTGAGGCACCTCTGCCAGCAAATGGGTGACCTTCAGCCATTATATGGTTTAAAATACTGCCATGAGTAGTGACTATTTTTTCGTTTAGAAGTGCCTTCCCTTTATGCCCTAAATTGATTTAGAAATAAGTCAAGTACCATAGGATACAACCTGGACTAGATTTTTCTTTTCAATTTCCTTCTCTCATGCTAGTAAAGATGTACTTGTAAATATATATGGCCATGCTTATCTTGGTTCAGGCCAGTTTAGTAATAATGTGAAAACTTGTTTTAGTTGATACAGGCAATGACATTTTGAAGCACATGTAAGTAGACAATTTTGCCAATTTGGCTTTTAACTGATCAATGTTGTGTGCATTCATGTACTTTTTCAGAGCATGAATTCTCATTCATAAGGAGGGGTCTCAAATTCTCCATTTTCCCTATGTGTCATGTTCTGTCATGCATCCATAAAAATAATAAAGAGATGGCCAAGGCTGTAATTCCTGCCTAGCATCTTGGTGAATGCCCTGAACATGGTTCAGCATTATTTGCGTGTATTTGGCAATTGTTATCTTCTGTGTTCAAGAACAGTCACAGTTATCATATAGTGTATGTTAGAAGGTCAGAGAGAAATCAGCCTCTGTCTGAGATTCAGATTTCATGACCCTGGACTTGATTGTGATTTTTCACCAATTTGTTTTGCCTCCTTGATCGAATATTCCCTCTTTACCTAGATTTCAAATAAGCACCACTTTCTCCCTTTCTCATCTCCTTACCCACCCACTCCCATATTTTGCATTTACCCAATATTTCTATCTCATCATACATTTTGCCTGCCTGAGCCTTGCCAGAACTTTTTTTAACCAAACACTTAGTCCTAGCCTTACCTGGTTAACCCTGTCCCTTAGACATCTGGTACCCAGCAGGACAATTCGAGAGCATTGCAACTTCAACATCCTGCCTTTTTTTTTCAGAGTCTTAATTGGCTATTCCTGGGTAGTCATATGTGTCATGCCAGTAATCACCAGCTGTGCTACCTTGAGGAAGAAAATCACTGCAGAGTCCAACATGGGAGTCTATCTGTTCTACCTTGTTATTTAATCAATCCCTTCCTACCACAATCCTCACCTCCACCAGAGGTAGTCCTTTCCTCATGTGGATTCCAAAAACAAAACCAGGTTTCACTGCCTTCTCGCCACATTTAGCCCATAGATTTCTTTCTCCCCCTCTCCTTTTTCTTTCTCTTTTTTTCCCTTCATTTTATTATTTGCAAACATGCATCTTTTAAAAACGTAGTGTTTTTTCATATTTAATAATAAGCCTATCTCCCTTACCCCACCTTCCTCTCCCACACATTCATATTTCTATTTTCTCTTGCAAAATTGAAAGATTTGTCCATGCTAATCACTGAAAAGAGGCTATATTTTCTAGGAGGGCTTTATCGTTTCATATTTTCTACCATTACTACCACACATTTCTGTCTCCCAAAGCCTGGGTGACATTTATCATTTATACCTTTGTTTTCTTCAGTCACTAAAGTTAATACCTATAGGTGCTTGGGTTTATGACTCCTGGCCTGCCTAGATATATTTATAGTGACAGATGAGAAAGGGCTCATATTTAGGAAACTGAGGACAAACAGTTAAGAAATTTCCCCAAGGTCACATTACTCATTGCCCAGTCTTTTAATGCAGTTAATACCTTTCTCTTATACCCATGTCTCAAACTGAATGTGTATCAGATCACCTGGAGACCTTTGTAGATAGATTATTGGGCCTCATCCCAGAGTTACTGATTTATTAGGTCTGGATTGGGATTAGAGAATTTACATTTCTAACAGGTTCCCAGTTGATACTGGTGGGGAATCATACTTCAAGAACCACTGTCCTATGCCATTCTGCTTTTCAGTTTTATCTTCTCAAAGTCCTTTCTACTTACCTTTTATAATGAGAATAATAGTGTCTTCCCTGCTTTCCTCACAGTATTGCTATGAGTTTCAAATGACTATAAACAGCACAGGGCTCTACAAAATAAATTTGCAGTTTTGTCTCCCTCCCACTAGAGCATAGCTCCTTGAAAGGTGGGACATGTTGTCTTGTTCATTTTGTATTACTAGTGCCTGATAAATAGTATTCTCTGAATTTTTCTTTAATAAATTAATGAGTAAAAGGTAAAGTTCGGAGTTTGATGTGCTGGTTTGAAAATATTATATATCTCAGAAAAGCCATGTTTTAATCCTGATTCAATCTTGTGAGGGCAACTGTTTCTCTTAATCTTGATTCAATACTGTAGGTTGGAATCTTTTGATTAGAGTCTCTCCATGGAGATGTGACACAACTAAATGTGGGTGTGACCTTTGATTAGATGGAGATGTGACTCCACCCATTCCTGGTAGGTCTTGATTAGTTTACTGGAATATTTTAAAAAGAGGAAACAGAAGGGGGTACAAGGGTAGTTCAGTGGTAGAATTCTTACCTGCCCTGTGGGAGACCTGATTCAATTCCTGCCCCATACACTTCCCAAACAAACAAACAAACAAATGATTCAACAAATGATGCTGCAATAAGAAGATACTCACATGGGAAAAAAAATGAAATGTGACCCCTGCCATACAACACAGAAAAAAAATTAAAAAGAGGAAACAGAGGTGTTTCAGATGCATCAGCCTTTCTTGAATTAAGGTGTCTTTCCCTGGATGCCTTAGTTTGGACATTTCCATAGGCTTAGAACTGTAAACTTGTTACTTGTTAGATTCCTTTTTAAAAGCCATTCCAGTTCTGGTATATCACATTTTGGCAGCTAGCAAACTACTATGGATAAATTTAAATAGAGCGACTGCTAGATACCTACCTTCTACAAATCAATGACTAGTTTAATTCAAGAAAATAATTCCTAAGGAGTGTCTTTGCTTTTCTGATTTATATGGTAGCTTAGTTATATCTGTGTTGAGAATGCAAAAGGAAGCAGTGCATCATTTCTGATAGTGGTTGTTGTAATCATTCTTCTTCTGGGTAGGAAGCCTCTAATAAACATTCAAAAAAGTGTATCACTATCCAGGGCCTGAATCCTCTGCCCTGATAGTTGGAAAATGACTCTATGCAATGACAGCCCCACAGGATGGGAAATGCAATCACTGTACTACTACTGTATAATGTTGCTAAGCTTAATTGATCGCACCCATAAATACTGGAAGAAAGTGAGGGTGTGAATCCATACTATTTGTTGATTATTGCCTGGGACCAACTTTCAGGACTTCTAGAGCATCTCTGTAGTATCTGTCATTAATTGTTTGGATTTTAGCTTTTCTCATTAACCATACCAACTCCAACTTTGTTTCATTCATTTGCTTTTCTATCTTCTTAAGCCTGTGTTCTTGCACTCTCCCATACTTCTCTTTTCTTTTCTTTTTCTTTGCAACTTTATACATTCTCACTCTTCTCGTCTCACTTCTCTCTCTTACTGGATTCTCTCATCAGCATCATTCAAACATTTATAATTAGGATCTTGTGTTTTTAACCCTCTCCTGATCCTGTATTATCTACTCTAATTCACCCTGAAGTTTTTCCAAAGTGTGTCTAGGCACACTCTTACTCCCTTACCATCACATTACCCTAACACTCACATCTGGGCTTCTGTACCCTGGACTTCCAAACATTTTTGGTTAATGATCTTCATGATGCTAAATCCAAATGGTCCTCCTTAGTCCTCATCTTACTGGAACTCTTGATCCCATTTCACACAGTTGACTACATGAAGACGCTCTTCTGTTGATGTCTATATAACTACAGTCTCCTGGCTTTCTTCCTTCTTTTCTGGCTATTGTTTCTGTATCACCAACATAAAGTACTTTCCTTGCCTCATTCCAAAAAAAAAACATTCAATTCTCTTTATTTATTGTAGTTATGTTCTATAAGATTGCCAGAAACATGAAATTAATGAATACTGAATCATCATTCCTCAAGAAAATACAGGGTTAGGTTGCTCTTATCCTTTGGTCACAACATTCTTATCAATCAATCCTAACGTTGTTTAATGTACATTTCTGTTTAAAGATCCTTTAATATATATTGTCAATTATTACATTGAACTCACAGCCAACAGAACAATAATGTATGCCTAAACAAAACTTATCTAAAACATGTGTTTTCTCCAAAAGGCATATCACAGTTTTCTTGTGCTTAAAAACACCAGACATCACTTCAGCACTATGGTTGGGGGCCATTGTACACAGCAACATCCTCAAGAGTAATGCAATTAGTGAACCAATCCCTTGGAAAGGACACTCATTTACAGTATGAGAGCTGAAATGAGAAGACAGCATCGTCTTGTTCACCTTCAGATGGGAACGTGTGTTGGGTGACTCAGATTTTTTGCCATTCTCCATACACCCACAAATGACACCCAAAGTGCTAAGTATTGATTTCGGGGTTACAGAAATTTTAGTAAGTAGGTGAATTTGCAAATACAGAATCTTCAAATAAAGATTTATTCTATTAGTGTTCTTTTTTTCTCTCTACAATCTAAGCCTAAATGATCTTACTATATCCATGACAATGTCTTCTCTATGTTAAAATTTCCCAATTCCTTTGTCTCATTCATAACTCTTTTTTGAGGGGTAGGTTTATGGATTCACTGCCTACAACATATCTCTTTTTGAAAGTCTCTCAAAATTCGGTATTTCAAAATTAAAGCCTCCAAAATTTTACTCTTGAATTTCCCCTGCTTCTAACACTAATCCTGGGCACTTTTCTTTCTGTCACCTGCTACATCTGATCCAATAATTCTTGCTAAAACATATCCTCCACTTACTCATTCATCCCAAGCTGTACTGTTCCATTAGCTCCCTTGTCTGATTCACTGTTCTCTCTCTATGGATTATTATTGTGGCATCCTCTTAGCCTGTCCCTCCACATGCATGTCTCTTATCTACTTCACTACTTGATGTATCTCCAGGGTGTAAACTCAGCGCCTAGTACATGTTAGGCCTTGGTAAATGTTGAGTAAATGAGAAGTTGAGCAAAAGCTGAGTCTTATAATTTTCTTCTCAATAGATAACCCCTATCTCCCATCTGTTTTCTACTTCTCCCAGAATCCTTTTTTCATTGGCTCCTTCCTTCTTTTCTTTTTCATTCCTTTAAGACAAACATAGACTTGTTAAATGTAAGCATCCCCATCTACTCAACTAAAATTCAGTTTTATTAAAATTCAACTTGGTTGATTAATTAAGACAGAAATATATACTCAATAGCAGCTTTTAATTTTATTTGCCTTTGTTTTAAAATTTACTCTGGCTATGTAAACGTTGATATCTGGATGTGAGTAATCTCTTGGATGTTATTTATATATATGTTTTAAAATATCCTATACCAACACTCCAAACCAATTCATTCAATCATTTATTAATTCATATAATTAACCGATTATTTTTTGAGACCCCTCAATGTGTCATATGTACTTTTGCAGTTTAAATCTTAGATTACCCACTTACTTGCTGAGTAAACTAGGACACGTTAGTTATGTGTTCTCAGTTTCCTCATCTCCCAAAGCAGATAAAAATAGTAATTAATTTATAGGGATATTATGAGAAGTAAATGAGTTATTATATGTGAAAGTGCCAGACGTGTAGCAAACTCCATATAGGTATTAGCTAGTGTATCAGATAGGGTTCTTTAGAGAAACAGAAGCAACAGGAGGTATCTGTAAATATAAGATTTATAAAAATGTCTCACATAACAGTGGGGATGCAAGAGTCCAAAATCCGTAGGGCAGGCCACATCATTGGCAACTCCAGTGAAGGGCTTCAAAAAAAATCCTTAGGAGAAACTGGCTGACTGAAGAAGTGAAAATTCTCTCTTCTCCCTTAAAAGTCTTTAGCTGATTGGATTAAATGTGGCTGATTGGATTCTCTCATTGCAGAAGACACACCCATAGTTGATAATAGATGTAATCAGCTACAAATGTAGTAAACTGACTGATGATTTAATAAACCAGCCTTCTGGTTTAATAACCAGCCATGACGTATCCTTATAGTAACAGTTAGACCAGTGCTTGCCTGACCAGACAACTGGGCACCCTCACCTAGCCAAATTTGACATCTGAACCTAACCATCAAAGTTAACATTATTTTCAGCATCATCAGTCAGTCATTACGTTTTTGTCATTGGGTTACGTGGTATTGCAGCTTGTAGTCTAGTGCAGAAGTTGGCAAACTATGGCCTTTTGGCCAACTCTTGCCTGCTGCCAATTTTTGTAAATTAAGTTTTATTGGATCATAACCTGCCCATTCTTTTATATTTTGTTTATGTCTTCTTGATGCAATGGTGGAAAATATTTACTGAAAAAGTTTGCTGATCCCTGCTCTAATGCAAATGAATGCAGTTTCTTTGGGAGGTAGCCTAGATCGTGGAAATTTATTGGAATCAGGGAGATCTGGGTTAAAACTCTTTTTACATTCTATTACCATTGTCTTGAAATTTTTTTCTTTTTTTTTTTTTTTGGCATTAACTTCTCTAAGCTTCAGTTACCTTATTTTCAACAAGAGCTCAATGTCTATCCTAAAATGTTCTTGTAGGGTTAAATAATAAAATGACTATAAAGTGCTTAGAAACCTTGGTGCTCAATACATATTAAATTTCTTCTTGCCTTTTGGAGAGTAAAGGGCTTATTTTATATTGATATTATAAGTATTAATATTTATTACAACTGTACAGCTACATGAAACCATTTTAGATCAGAAAGTAATAAAATAAGATTCAATAGTAGAGAAATAGACTTTAATTGCAGTAAATGCAAAGGAAAAAATATATAAGTTAAACTTCTCTACTTTCCATTCTAATGCTATTCATATTTTACCATCTTAATCTTGGCTTAAATTTGTCACAGTTAAGTTATAGGTTTAAACCTTTTATATGTTAGTGAAATTTTCCCCTTCTAATTAAGTTTCCTAGATGCTTGTAGTGCAAAAATCAGTTGAAAATATCGTGTAAACTAAATTACTTAGAAAGGAGCCCAATCTTGCCGTACATGAGGAAAATAATTTGTTTTTTAAGTTCCCTCTTTAATAATAGCTTAAAACAATAAATCTATGAAGATTTGTTTTTTTTCACAGTGGTTAACCAGTCACTAATGTTGCCTACAAAATTCCAATTTAAAAAATGACCTTTTAAAGATGCCATATAAAATTAAATTTTAATGAGAGATAATAAATGGTGATACTTTTCACAGGAGGAAACACAATGCTTGCCTGGAGCCCTTGTTACATGCCATCTACTTTAGCGCTCTATTATTGTGTCTTCCCTTTCATTATTTTCAAGGGAAGATGATGGGAATGCAGCACACTTTGAAGAACCCAAAAACAGTTTTAATATTGCACTTACTAAAGACGCTCTTCATTGCTGGATAATTAGGCAGATGGACCTCCATCGCTTTAGTGATGATTCTTTTGTAGAATGCTGCTCCAGCCCTCCACAATGACAGTTTAAGGTATTTTAGCATGCCTTTGATTATGGAGCCAAATTGAAAAATAAATCTTTCTGATTGGGCTAAAAAAAAAAAAAAAGTAAATGTTTTACCAGATGGGGACTCAACTGTAGTTCTGTACCAAGAGCAGAAAGGTGTTCATACTGGTCTTTTGCGTGGAAAACACATTTGGCTACCATTCAAAGTGAGCCTAAGAAGAGAGAAACCTGAGAAGGGGTAAAAGAATAGCATCATACTATATGACACCTGTGAATGGCCTGACAGCTTCTTTGAAACAAGGATGGCCACCGATGCTTTGGGGCCACCATTACTGCTCTTTTCTTTTTAATTCTCTGGGCCATTTGAGTTCATTGTTCCATTTACTAAATGAGAACAATTTATCGTAGATGTGCAATCACCATGGCAAACATAATTATTAATTTATTGTTTCTATTTTAAATTTTTAAAAAATTGCGGAGCTTCCTGCTTTTTATGATGACTCTTTTCCTACCCTTTTTTTGCCCTGAGGATCCTATTAGCAGAAAGCTGAGCAATTCGGTTTCATCAGAAATAAATTATGCCTGCGTTTTTAAAATAAAAGTACTGAAGGACTGTAAAGATTAGAAATCCCTTTGAACCCCCATCACTTGATGTTTTTTTATTTCCTTGATGCCTATAGAGCTTCTGGTGTAAGGTGAAACAGCACATCCTTCTACAGATTCAGAGCCAAGTTGCCCTAAAAGAACCCTGGCCAGGTTCATGGGTATTGTACAAAAGGAGACGAATTATCACGGTAGCAGGAGTGTTTACTCTCTCAGATGCTGTTCCTAAAGACAGGCTGTTTGTGTGTTTCAGGGTGGGGAGATGGCTAAGCTTGTCACCCTCAATTTCCAAATGATTAGAAAACTGCAAATCCTGAGAACAGGAGGTGAATTCTCACTTTCCTTACCAAGGGTCTGGGGACGAAATAACACCTTTAATTACTAAGGACTGTTGGCACCACTCTGGTAACAAACTGTTATAAATGAAAACCCTAATTGCCTCCTAATCAAGTATTTCGTATAAACGTGTTTTCATCTTCAGTACAGTTGTTGGTGTAGCTTTCATTATTTTTCCCTGTCAGCAAATGATAGAAGGACGTGCCTGTGCCGATTTCTTATTTTACTGCTGTTTTATTGTCTGTTTTGCCCAATGGCGAAAGAACTAGTGAGTCTTTGCCAGCCATAGCTTGTTATTTTAATAGCATTAGGGCCCCATGAGAAGAACTTAACTTTGACTTAAATAAAATTGCAATTATAAAAAGAGATGACTCTCCAATTTTTAACAAACCTCAATCTTATTTCTCAGAATTCTATCAAATTGCACTAGATATTAAGCTCTTGTGCTCTGATTTATTCCTCTTTAAAAGTATTTCACATGAATAGAGTTCATTTTTTTCCGATACACATGCATAAATTCTTGAAATTAACTCTTTGCAATCTGAGGGTTTACTCAGCAATTTCTTCTAGGCACCATCCCCTTGTCTTTGTTTTGCAAGCTGAGAATATATGCTTCAAGGGGAAAAATTCCCATTATCCATTTTCTTAGTACATATTGTATTTGGCTGCCTGATTGTGTCATGTAAATTAATGTAGACATAATACATATGATATAATTAAAGGAATAGGAGTAAATGGGGGAGGGAGACCTAAGGGGGAGAAACCAGAAAAGGCAAAATTTGTTCATATATTCTCTTCTCCAACATAATTTTTAAACAGAAATTTTAAATTCCAAAATGAAATATAGATTATAAAGCTACATTTAATTCAAAATCTAAAGGCAGATGGATGCTGAAAAAAAGAGAACGGTTGAGGTTTCCTCAACAGATGTGTCTTACTTAATCTCCTTGGGTCTACAATTGGTAAAGTAGATGGCTAATGATAGTAAACATTAAAACAATTTTCAATAACTTGTCAGAGATAGAAAAAGCAAAGTTGTCATACCACATTTAATTTTTAAATTCTATTCTGGATGAAATTATATAACTGATAAGTACACTAATAACTAAATGCTTCTCATTTTTTCCTTCTTTAGAAATGATGCGTGAATGAAGGCAGGAGTTACTGGAAGGAAACTCAGGGTAAGTCATATCTTATTTGTTTCTTCTTTTTGAAGTCTGTGGAGCATATTGTTCCACTTGTTCAGGAACTCTTGGGGGCTCATGTGGCTCAGATAAATTAGACAAATTGAGACTTTCAGAGGAAACAAAATGGTTGCTACAGCTATGCGTCTCAGAAGTATACTTCCTGTTCCTGACATTTTTAGATCCATGTTTTCTGCATGCCAGCCACTGTTCTGTATAGTATTGTTTTCTTTTTTTTTTTTTTTAATTTGCATATGGGCAGGAGGCACCAGGGATCGAACTCCAGACCTCCAGCACGGCAGGTCGGAGCTCTGCCTGCTGAGCCACGGCAGCCACCCTGTATACTATTGTTTGCATGTGCCATGGCCCAAGTGGTGAGGGAAGCTCTCATTTCAGTGGTGTATAAGTTAGAATATTTTTAGCTTATAAATAACTAAATATCCTACTCTCTCCTACCTCGGGTGTGGGCCTTGTAATAGTCTAAGACTGAGCTCTGGATACTATACTCACATTTCAGGAAACTGTATAGAGGACCTTTATAATGTGTTCTGTAAACCCCACTTTAACTGGTTTTTAAGGGAAAAGAATGAAATTTGTAATGAAAAATGGTGCCCCCCATATCAATCCAATATTGGATTGAATCGGGCCAATGTTGTTTTTACGAGAGAGATTTTTATCAAAATGTTTAAATTTTGGACTTCTCTTGGAAAAATGAATAACACTGAGCACAAATTCCCACATGGGCCAAATATTGTGGAAGTAAGAATCAGCAGACACCTGGAAACTTGCAGGCAATTCCTGGTTTCTACATTCCGTACTATCTCCCAACATCTCCTGCCTGCCCCCTTTTGCTTATTTACTTTATTTTGACCCTTCATGTAAGAAATTGTGCACACAGTTCAGATGCTAGATGGTCATCATCTTTTCCCTTTGTATTCCTCGAAAAAATGGATATGATCCCAACTGTATTTCCACAACCTGCAAAAATACCAAAATTTTCAGTGAGATTTCTGCAAATCACTAGTGGTGTCTAGTTTTTATGTTATGTCTTCATGAAGTTTCTGTACCCTACCTTGTCGACACAGACCTGGAACTCCACCCCTTCATGAATATTCACAAACCAGCCCATTCACACAATCATACACATCTTTACAAAAGGGCTGATAATCAGGGAAGTGACTTATTAGGTGATACCTAGCAAAAAAAATCTTATGCACCAAATGTGCCAAAAAAGTCTTGCATTACAGGCATACCTCAGAGATATTGTGAGTTTGGTTCCAGACCACCATGATAAGGCAAATACTACAATAAAGCAAGTGACAGAATTTTTTGGTTTCCTGATATATATAAAAAGCATGTTTACAGTTAGTCTATTACATGTGCAAATAGACTATTATAAAACAATGTGCATATGTTCAAATGTAATAAAGGGATGAAAAGTGAGTTCGTGCTGTTAGAAAAATGGCACCAATAGACTTGCTCAATGAAAAGTTACCACAAAACTTCAATTTGGAGGACCAAGTGAAGCACAATAAAATGAGGCACATCTATTCTCTCTCTGTCTCTCCTTTTCTCGTCTCTCCCCAGTGTCTTCTCCCTTTTCAGAGAAAACATGTTTGTGCACTCAAATGTACACATATGCATACACCCATTTTCCTTCGTGTCCTTGGTCCAGTCAGAGTAGTTCTGTCCTCCTCTTGGCATCAACTCTCTGAGGGGCTCTCAGAGTCCTTTCTATTTCCAAGTTCTTAGCAAGGTTGCTGTCTGGTTATTATTTGGGGTGTTTGTTTTCCTCAAGCAAGGTGAGCCCTTATTCTATGATGAATCCAGGAAACAGCTTTGAGGGTGATATTTCATACTTTTCTCTCAGCTGCATAACATTCAAAGCCTGCCTTCCTTATGCTCTCGGTTATGCATGTGGATTGTGTATGACAATAGCACTGTCACATGTGGGGACATTTGAGAAAAGGTTTTGACTCCCTGCAAAAGGGACCGACAGAGGGAAGACATTAACTTATGCAGTAGGAGAAGGCAGGGTGTGGTTCTCTTCTGTCTGTGGGGTTTGCTGAGAGGAAAGTCACAGGACATCTGAGGGAGATGTAGATGCTAAGAGAGTGTTACGTAAGAGTGCATTTGAAATCAGAGGAGTAGGAATGGATTCTAAAGCAACATATCTTAGCCTGTGACATTTTGAAGATAGAATTTCCTGTTCTTTCTTCACAGCAGTGACTGGGATTTCTTAATTCTATACCTCTAAAAATGTTCATTTTTGCCAGCAACAGAGACAGCCTCTATAAATGCTGACATCCATGTGTAGCCCAGGAACTTTGTATTGGTGAATTTTGGCAAGACCATTTGTCTGATTTAGCTAAAAGCACCTGGCCTCTGTCTTTCTGAAACCTAGTGTGATGTGAGGCATGCCAATTTAAGCCCATTTCAATCTCTGCAGTGTTCTTCCAGCAGCTAAGATAATAAAATATGTTCCATTTGAGTTTCCCTACACAACAAAACAATCTAGCCAGATTGTAAATTAAGTAGGTATGATATAAATTATGTAGCGTGGAATGAGGCATGGCCACCACTCCTAATTAACCTGGAGTAAGCACTAAAAGTATCCACAATTGCAATTCAGAAGCGTCGATGGTGGGGTGGGGGTAGAGAGGAGAGGAAGAGTTTTATTAAAGGATATTTTAATAGTTAGAATTAATATGTTAAACTTGAAAGTCCACATCCTATTGTCTAAAGACATTTAATTAATATTTTGCTGGGATATCAATTTCCTGGCGGTTTAACCCATCTTCTGAATTTAATACCAGTTATACAAAATATTTAATTAGTATATACAATAGCTGTTTTTTTAATAAGCCTCAGCAACTGAAGATAGATCCCTTTCTATAAACCTACAAATCTCTTAGCAAATTTGAGAGTATCACAAAACCTTAGGATTTTATAATGCTCATTATAGCATATGTTGACATTTTCTCTCCTTTCCTCTCTCCTACCTTCATTCCTACTCTCCTTTTTCTCCCTTCCTTTCATAATTCCATGATTAATGTTCACTCTATGTTTAGGAGAAAGAAAATGTGCTAATAGGTACTCATACTTTTCTGTTCTTACATCCTAAGATGAATTTTTCACCTCCTATAGATGTTTTTGCTTTGCTGTTCAGGTCCAGACCGGCATGAGCTGGTGCTGCCGCGAGAGTGAACACCAGGCCAGGTACTGAAGTAGACAGGGATTTATTAGGACTTACGAACAGGGAAGGCCTCCTGTGTGGCAGAACGGAGGGGCAGCACTCCATAGAGGGACAGGAGTTCAAAGGGCAAGATGTATGTGATCTTAGAACAAAGACATTCCACGTAATAGGAGGACCTGGGGCCTCTAGTATAATCATTAAAGGGTCTGAAGACCTGATGTTTTACAAAGATTAATGTTTAAGGCTAAGACACATCACTGCCATTCTACTCCCATCCCTTTATATCCATGATTACAATCTTTTCCTTCCAGGGAGGTTGCTTTCTTTCTTGACCTTTGGCCTGATCGCACTGACTGCTACATGCTTGGAACTTCATTCCTGTTTAGGAGGGACCCGGGCTCTGGGCCACCACATTTGCTCAAGGGGCCTTGTGTTATGATGTGGGCATGAGTAGCATGCTTGTTGTTTTACACTTGGATGGAATGAATATGATGCTGAGTTCTGGCAAAAGTGAGAAATTGATTCAAAATATAGTGCTTGGTATTATTTCTAGCATGGAACCCCTTGCAATGACTTTTTGCCCTGTTATCACTTTCTTATAACAAAGTGTATCTATAAATCTAGTGTCTGAAAAGGTTTCCTAATAATTGATGTGCTAACATGATTACTCTATCTGGATTCGTTTATCCCCATGTTTTTAAAATGTCTAGCACCATAGGACAATTCTTGTGCTTGATACAAAAGTTCATTATGCTTGCCCCAAATTCTAATAACTCTCGGCTCAACAGCAACTATTTGGTTTGATCCCTTTACGTTGTAAGCAATTGAAGGAGCTTTTTTCTTCCTGTTGTTAACTTTCACATTATTCTTGAATTTGTTTTGTTTACATTTAACAAATATTAGTAAGAGTTGAAGATTCTAAAAATAGTCCAACTTTTTTTCAAGTATATGGCGTTAAAATGATAGGACAATAAGTGTTTAACTCCAAACTAATATTTAACTTTGCCAAATGCATTTCTCTGCCCTATATTTTTCTGTCCTCCTTAATTCTTAGATAAAGGCAAATAACTTTACTATAAATGAAGCCTGTGTTTGAGGAATTTGGATATAATCCAAATCATAGATATTATCCAATAGAAATTCTACTGTTCCTGAATTCTCTATTTAAAAAATTTTGTAATGGAGGAATTTCAATGTAGTTTGAATGTATTTTTCCTATTAATAAAATATTTCTGATTTCTTCCAGACAGCTACTAATTACTGGTTAAGCCAGTGCTGGAGTTATGTAAAACACATTTTGAGATGCTATGCCCAGTTAGGATGCTTTAAATAGCAAAACTTTTAATCCAATTATGATTATAAAAGGAAGAATTCAACCATTTCCTAATGTTTTTAAACCTCATCATAGGCACTATTACAATGGATACTGTTCTGATATAGTAAATAGCTCAAAATTATGGCATATATGACAGTAGATTCCGTACTATTTCTTCCTAAGCCAAGTGATAAAAAAATTACCCTCAAATTCAACATCCGTCCAATCAGACTCTAATTAGAGTTCATTAGATATAGGAGGGACTTCACAATATGAAGGTATATAAATCTACTCATAAAACAAGTGAGGGTTGCACCTTTTTTCCAGCAAATTGATACATTATTAAATAAGTTCATGAAACATCCCCTGAAAAGAGTTAAAATTTTGCTAATAACAGCGAACATATCCTGAAAAAGATTACTGAGAACATTCAATGCAATTATAAATCAAAATAATCGTTGCATTAAAAAATTAAGAGAACATTGTCTGGAAATGGCACACTCTACAGGAATGCCTTCTCCACTCAATTTCCGAGAAGCGAATCTCCATTAGTTACGGTAGAGTTACAGAACATTAAAGACTCGACAAATATGATGCTGCTTTATGCTATTGTAGAATGTGAGTGAAAGGATTGCCTATGCCTTGATTTGGAAAATAATATGCAACATCATTGGATTCAGGGCAGAATGTGATAAGATATCCATTTTTGGTAATAATAGTTGTATTGTCCAGGCTCACAGTTATTTGTTGTTCAAGGGAAGTTGGCATTGAAAAAGAAAACAGAACAACAACAACAAAAAAGATAAACTAATAAATCAGTGATGATTTTTTTCAAATAAGGCACTTCCAGAAGAAAATAATTGAGCTGTATTGGAAGAAAAGAATTTCCAAATATTTTTTAACATAAATTCAATACTAAATCCTAGCATGTATTAATGAAGGGGTGGCTACTAAATTTGGAATATCTGCAATTTTTTTAATCCTTTTAAGCCATACAAGGAAAACGAGAGATAGAAAACTGTTAAACCAAGAAATAACCAAGAATCATGTTAGAACTTATAGCTTGGTGCTGTAATACTTTATTTTGTCAGATGTACGGTTATCAACAGCACAATTGTCCATTGTAGTTTATGATCTTTTGATGTGATGCTTTGTGGATTTGAACTAATATTTCAAATGCATAGAAATGGAGCAACTTATCTACCACCATATAGTGAGTACAAGACAATCAAAAAAATCTCAGGATTGTTGAGATCAATAAACCATTTTACTTTTGAACTCAGGAAAACATGATCATCTTTCAACACTCTAAAATTATAAATGAAATAGATGGCATCTCACTTTTCTCATGAGTTGATATCAAATTCGCAATAAATGACAATCATTAAATATATCAGAGTAGAAAGGGTCAAAACCAGACAATTTAAAAAAGCATAATTTGTGAGGCTTACTGTAAAATTAACTATGTCAGACTTTACAAATTTGTGTGTAAAACAAAGGCTACCTCAATTCAGTTTATTTTAAGCTTTTGTAGAAATACTGAACTAGACTATATTTTAAAGTAAAGTGACGAATAAAAGTTCTCATTTCTTCATTTTTAAAAATCACCCTGTGAGGTGGGAAATAGTCTGACGTTTATGATCTCAGTGTGTGACACTTCATCAAAGAAGGAACCAATTTCAGATGAAGTTTTTTAATAAAAGAAGAAAGTTCTTAGCAGAATAGAAATCAGGTTAATCTTTGCAAGAATATTCTTTTAATTATTCAGACTGAACGTAAAAATTGGAGAGTATAAATCAACATCTTCATGGGTTTCATAAGTTTAATCACTCAACAAGGATGCATTTAATAACAGTTGTGTGCCCAGAACTGTGCAAGGCTAAAGGCTAGGAGAAAGAGCCCTTTCTTTAAGCGTGATAAGAAACAAATTGGATCAGTTGTGTCAAATGGAATGCAATTCCAAATGCATCGTTGTTTCCCTGCTCATTATGATCCAATTTAAGAGGGAAGGGGAGCTAAACATTGATAGGTTAGAATAAGAATGCCTGCAGGGAGGCTGTGGAAGAGAGATTGATGCTCATAAATTAATCAGTATTCAAGATAAATAGATTATAATGTGGCCTTGAGGAACATGGTATGGAACATCTTTTGGATGAAAAGAAAGGTGTTTAGAGACAGGGACTAGCATAGACAGTATGTTATCCCATCCTCTAGTAAACTTAGATCAGTTCCTTTTTCCCCATTTGGGACTAGTCTAATGTGAAATGAAATTGAATTTAAAACTCCTTGATATCCAAAAATTTTGCTCAATTATTGTTTATAGATAGATAGACCATATTGATTTTTTTTGTTTTAGGGGGTTTCATGGCCCAGGAATTGAACCTGGGTCTCCCGCATGGCAGGTGAGCATTCTACCACCAAACCATCTGTACACTTCCACTGATTTTTTTTTTTTAAATCACCCTATATTTGTTCTGATAGATTTTTAAATCCTAAGGACATTTTTTTAGTAGCAAGAAAATGATTTCCATCTCCTGTCCTAAGTCAAGATACCAAATTCAAATTAGAAATGGCAACCCTAATATAGAGGACAGGTATTTCCCCTTGAACCTGAATATATACCAAAAGCCATATGCGCAGACATTGGAAGCAGTATGTATTTTGAAAAGGTAAAAGAGGGCGCAAAAATATGTTGAAATAATCAATGACTGTACAATAATATAAAGATATTGAATAGATTTGTCAGTATGCCAGTCAGGAAGGAATTACAATCATAGTAAAGAAATCAAGGTGAAAGGAATTTCTCTGGGGGAAGGCACCATGCAAAATAAAAGCATTAGTGTAACATACAGTTTATAGAAACTCTCTTCATGGAGATTGAAGTTTATGTGTGTTGACAGTACAACAGGACCATGTCACACAAGGTAAAAATGTTCATGCCATACCCACTTCTTAGTTGATGGCTTGATTTTACATGCTATCAGCTACAGGAGATGGAATTCAACAAGCATTTCTATCTACTGGCATTAGTCAGAGTTGGTGTCTGCATGCATGGATGCGGTCATTGAGAATAAAACATTTCCACCATGTGTATTTTATGCCATGATCCACAAGGATTAATCATTTTACTCATACATGGGGATGACTTTATGAAAATTGACCAGATATTGTATTATTTATATTTTGTTTTATGAACTGCATTTTCCAGCTATGGAGTTGTCATAGGCTTCCTGGATTCTTAGAATATTAAGGCCAACTGGAAAAACATAATGATATTAGTAATAGTATTAATGGGAGCCATGGTTATATGCATTTACTGGACTGTTCTTATATAAGGCACACTTTCTCTATATTACCTCCTGTAATTCTCATAATATTTATAGTAGATAGGTATGCTGATAATTTTTGTTTTATAAATGAACCAATGAAACTTAGCCTAAATATACAAATAAATCAAGCCCTGGTGAAAAGCAGATAAGAAGCATGACTCAGCTTCAACGACTGGCCCGTAAATGAGATAGTCCAAACCATCATGTGCCAAAGATGTCACAAGTTTCAGGTGTGATTCAGGTGGTTATTGAAATGTTAAGGTCATTTCTGTTGGGTCGTGCTTGTGCTTTACATAAATTAGCCTTAAAGAGACCCCTTCCTAAGGAAAGTCTCTAGTTTAATCATGAAAGCAACGCAGACATTTAGTATTTGTGTAACTTTCTCTTTGGCTCTAGGTCCCTAATCATATGCAGTGATGCTGGTGGCACTCTCTTTGAGGGGTGGGTACAGTTCTTACCAATCTTAGGAATTAATCAAATTTTTGGCTACACCACTCTCATTTAATGCATAGGGTTTATATCACCATCTTAGCAAATCTTAAATTTATAAAACATGTGCTGTCATTTACAAGAATATTTACAGACCTCAGGGTTTGGATAGATATGTGCTGGTAAAGGTTTAACAAACAGTTCTCAGAAATTTGCGTATATAAATATATAGAGAGTTAAGTTTGTCATAAATTGTACTGATTAAAAATACATATAATCATAATATCTAAAATAATAAAAAATATATAATTACTCTATTTAAATTCCACATGGCCAATTGATTCTCACAGAGAAGTCCCTTGATTTTTTCCTCTTATATCTTTAACCAGTTTATGGTGTATTTAATGAATGATGGTAATTCTGACATAAATATTAGAAATTATTTATATTTACATTAGTAAGACAAAAGTGTAACAACAATATATATAACTGGAACTTCACACATTTCATCAGTGACCTGAACAACTTCTCTACGGAGTCTGCTAAATAGTTTTCAAATGCCAGAAGACTATTTCCTCAATTTCTGTGCTATTTAAATATTTAAAATGTAACAGCTACAGAAATGGCACACTTTAAAAATATATCTACATCATTCACATTTTCTCTGTCACTTTTTTAAACCTAGACTAGGGATCGGCAAAGTACAGTCCACAGGCTAAATCTGGCCTATCACCTGGTTTTGTAAATAAAATTTTATTGGAATATAGCCAATCCATTTGCTTATGTATTGACTATGTTTACTTTCATGTTAGAAAAGCAAGTTGAATAGTTGCTAAAGAGACCGTATGGCACACAAAACCTAAAATATGTATTATCTGGCCTTTTACAGAAAACATTTTCAATCAACAAAACAATAAATAAAGCCCTGATTAATTACCTCTATATTTGATTTCAAGCTACAAATACGACATCACTGAATGCAGTGTTTTGGAGAGATACTTACTAGTTCAACATTGTATAGTACTTCTACCATTCGGAAGCAAGAGATGCAAATAGCCTCAAGAGCATTGATCCTAGTAAAAGGTAGTAAAATAAAAAGTGTGACATTTTGAGAATTTATTAACTTGGTTTTTCATGTAATTTATTTTATTGTAAGTTTATATAATTTAATTTTTAATTATCACCATATTCACCAATGAGCTCTCAAAATTCCTACAGATTTAACAATTACTTCTCATGAGCCAGTTTGGGCTGGTTTCAGAGCACACCAGTCTTAAAACTAACAGCAATGTAAAGACTACATCATCTTCTGGGAGGGAACACATTTAGACTCCAGGTTTGCTTCCAGCCTTCCATGTTTTCAGAAAGCTAGTTTTAAAAAGTGGAATATGACAATGAGAGACTTCAGTGAGGATCTAAGGGTCTGGTCTCTCTGATGAAATGTTAACTCTGGGGTCTGATTTGCCTGAAAGGAATTTAAGTGAGAACCCAAGTCATAAACCTGAGAGGTAGGATTTCATTTTGAAATTCATGTGATAGTATTATTTCACCTTCCAGTATAATCCTTGTTTTAGTGAAGCTGTCTCAGGTATTACATGGAACTGAACTCTGGGTGTGTGTTTCAGTTGGCCCAATCTTGAACTTCATTTGGAAATGATAGTTTAAGATACTCCAATATGAGTTCTCTGTGCCGCATTATCTTGTGTATTTCCCAAGTGCATTTTCCCCAAAACTATTTATGTATAGTATATCTTATTAGCACCTCTCTCTTCCAGCATTATTCTGTTGTAATTGCCCCGCCCCACCCCCATCTCTGCCCAAGAAATGCACATTCTGTGTCTCACTATATTAAGCTTGAAGAGCAAACTGTTCAACATTTAATCATGAGAAGATATGTTTACTAATAGACTGATGTTAACCATAAAAACACATTAGATGTGTTTTTTAAAAATGAATGAAAGGTCTTTATTATTAATTAAATGAAAGATGCAAGATCTTTGTCACCTTTTTTACTGCTTCTCAGGCAGTGGTGAGAGCAGCTGACAATTGCTGACACTGTACAATTGCCTGACAATTAAATTTCTGGTTTCCTGTTGACAGACCAGCTTCTAACTCTACGAGGACAAGAGCACTATTTCATATTCTGTCAGTCACCATGGGGGATTCTGATCCATAGGTTATCTCCTGTACAAGAAAGTCCTTTGTCGTATTGGGTAATTGAACCCCTGTCCTTTTTCTCCACTCCTGTGTCTAACCAATGATATCATGATTTCATTTTCATCATCCCTCAGGTTGTTCTCCCAGCTTAGTTTGGGCTTTTATTGAAACACTCCTAGTGTTGTATAAATGTAGCCTATAACAAAGAGGCTGCACTGACTTCATAATGAGGGATGCATGCCTTGCAACTGCATATTGTATTATATCATTCCCCTTGTTCACCAATGACAAGCACTGTAGCCACAGATACTGAGCTCAAGTTAGTCAGAAATTTTAGAGGTGAAATTGTATCACCTGTAAATATTTTGATGAGTAGAATGATAATGCTCCATCTCATGGAGTGAGAAGAAATACGTAACTGACATTTAACATTTGACATTTAAAAATTAACTTGCAAGTTAGCAGGAAATGTGCTGATTGAGACCACTAAAATAATATACTCTGCTGAGTTGTACAGCCAGAACCCTGCCATGGAGAATGAGACTGAAAAAAAAAAGTATTCTGTTTCAAAATTGTTAACTGGTCATGCATCTATTACAGAGATGTCTGAATTAAGTTATCTGGGGGAAGGTCTGTTTGAATATGTGTTCTATTTTTTAACCAAAGTAGGAATAAGAGTGATGGTACTGTTTCTATAATAGATAATTTGTGGTATTGCATTTTTATGGACTGAAATTTGATAATGGTATTCATGGGAGAGCATAAAATTGGTTTTCATACTTTAGTTCCCATTAATCCATTAAATTTCATGACCACTAGTAATAAATGCATGGGAAATTATATATATTATATATATATATATATATATATATATATATTTTACACACATACATCCCTTATAATTCCTATCTTTGCTCCAAAGATACATTTAAGTTCAACTCTGTCTTCCTCTCATGCTTGGATGGAATTATCCATTTCATCTACTGGGCGTGACAGCTGGGTTCTTTCCCATTGTTTTCTTCTATGTGGAGGAATCTCATTGGAAGAAAAGCTACCACTTGATGAAGTTCATACTCATACTTTGGTAGGATGAAGTTCATACTCATACTTTGGTAGGAAATGTTCACCTTAGATAGAATAACCCAATTCAGTATGAGGTATAGATACTTAGAAAATATTTATAGTCCTATAGGTTGAATATCAAAGCCACTCTTAGTGTCTGTGCTTAGATTATAGTCTTGTAAAGTAGTAAGACCTTCTTAAATATTTATCCAACATAAATGAAAAATACATATCCACACAGTCCTTGTATGAGGATGTTAATGGTGGCTTTACTCTTAAAAGCCAAAACCTGGAAACGACCCATCTGTTTGTTGTCTATCAAGAAAACAATAGATTAATTATAGAAATGCCATATTTATATAGTACCATACTACTTGGGAATAAAAAGATACAAACTACATGGTTAATCTGAAAGATATGTTGAATGAAAGAAGAATTGACATTCAAAAGGCAGATGTTCTCCACGCTTCCATGTCTATAAAATTCTAGAACAGGCAAAAGCAATCTATGGTGAGGGAAATCAGAACAGTGGTTATTTTGAGTGAATGGAAGGAACTAACTGGGAAGGGATATGAAAGATCTTTCTGGTATGAAGGATTTTCATTTATCTTGATAAACGCATAGGTTATGTGAGTGTATTAATCACATAATACTCGTGTGCTCCATGGTTGCTCACATAATACGTGAGTGTAACCTACTTAAGCGTAGCTGTGTGGGTATCACAAAACCTGAACTGCAATCTTAAGACCTATGCCTTGCGCTCTATATAAATTGTACTTCATTTAAAAATATTCAGGGGTACAAGGGTAGTGCAGTGATAGAATCCCGGGTTGGATTCCTGGCCCATGCACTTCCCCAAAACAAGCAAACAAAAGAAAGAGAAACAAACAAAATTCAACAAATAGTTCTGTGATAGTGGGACGCTTACATGGAAAAAGAATGAAATGTGAGCTCTGCCATACAGCATACAAAAAAAAAAGTATCCAGATACTTTGGACAAATTAATGGCATTGCTATTAATAATACCTTTAAAAAATAACTTGCCTTCTAATCATCTTAATTTTTAAAATACAGTCCCATATGCTGTATCATTTTATCTTGAGGTTAACAAAGTATGGGTGGTATCTCTATTATTATTAAATAAATCTATAAGGAGCCAGATAAAATACTTATATAGTTCTAGCAGAACGAGGGCTCAAATTATAATTCCTAGATCTTTGGCTTCAATCGCTTTAATCTAGATGGAATTTTCTAAAATAAATATGCCCCAGATGTAAGCAAATGGTAGAAAAATACAGTGGTGATCCCTTTGTCTTACCCCACACCTTTTCTTAGTTAAAACCTAGACAACAAATGCACTAATGTCAGAAAAGTTGAATTTATATTCTGCTCAAGTTTGTACGTTAATTGCTAAAGGTGTTTTGATGAGTAAGAGTATGCAGAATTCCTGAGTTAAACTATTGACTGATCCAAATAACAAAGTTCAGTGAATTAGTGGTGTCTATCAATTAATTTCCTGACTTTTGGGTAGAAAACTGTTCATTTTAATTACATGTATCAAAATCCCACTTATGTGCAATTTTTGTATATTTCTTTTTTTTTTTTCTTTCTTGAGTACAGTTTTCTATTTAAAGTGTAAATTGAGAGTCTTCCTTAAATTGGAATACAACCTCTTGGGAAATTCACACAGGAGATGTCCAAGGTAGCCATCCTCAAATAAAATTCTTAAAATATATTCTGATACATTGCAGAGGAAGCTCATAAACGTCTGTTCTTGCAACATAAAAAATATAATACTCTTATACAAGGTTGGAGGGATATAAACACAGTATTTTTTCTGTACAAAAAGTGTACTATGGAAATGTTGATCAAAAATGTTCATTTAAAAATATATTCAGCAAAGATACATATACACTTACGTTTATCAGTTATTTGTTCTATGTACTATAAGTGAACTGCAATTTAATGAGTTATTCCTGGTTGAACTGTGTAACGATTTCTGTTTTTAATATATCATTTTTTTATTTTTATTATTATTATTATATGTTGAGTGTTTCATATGAATTAGGGAGTCTGCTAGGTAGTTACATACATCTCATTCTTTCCTTCCAACTGCACTATAAGTTTGGTACTATTGTCCCAATATTCAGATAAGAATATTGAGGCTTTAAAAAGCTGCCACTTAGTGAAAGTTAAGCATATGGTAACCTGAAGGATCAGAATTTATACCTAAACAGTCTGGTCACACAGTCCAATACGATCCCCTGGGTAGAAACCTTATTCATAAATAGAAAAATAGGAGATACAGCCTGGAAGTCTCCCCCTTGGTCAATATTTTTTGAAAAGGAGGAATAACACCATTTTCCACATTTTGCTCTGACCGTAAAATATCTTAGGAATCTGATTCCTAAGATACCCAAAATATCAGGAAATGTCTTCAATAAGAGATTCAAAGTCATATGCACACAGGTGCCTACAAGTAGCCATCAAAAGTAAATCAGGCCAGGACGCTTGCTTTGTCACCAGGTCATTCAAGGACAGGCAGCAACTGTCTGATCCAAAATGACAGAAAGGAAGGAACCTTATTTTGGCTTAAATACTAGTAAATAATCCCAGTGATAATGTGGGCTTCTGAATTGATTTAGTCCAATGACTCCTTCTGTTGTTCCTGAAATTACCTCTCTACCATTCTATGTAGAACTTTATCCTTAAGATAGCTGCAAAATGGCTGCAGCAATTTCAAACCTTGTAATAATGACTAATAATAACCAGAAGATATGAGAGGGATACTTTGGGAAGCTTATTGGAAAACGTAGGTGGAATGTTCCCAGAATCTAACAAATATCTCCTAACATCTCATTTACTCATAGGTGGTCCCATATTCTTGGAGGTACACGGTTCAGGAATAAAATAAAAATTCAGGAATTTGGGGATGTCACCTGTCCTGAAAACATAATGGATATGTGCGGTTATATATCTGAACCAATATTCTGTTAGGAAGGAGAAGGGGGGAATGGATGCCCATCAGTGCCTCTGCTCAGTTCTAGCCAATTACTGCTTTTAGGTCCTCAGGGGTCAGGTCATATAGTTGTCTTTTTCCAAGAAAAACTGGAAATTCAAATTTTTACAGGAAAGATTTCTGTATTTAATGATAACTGCACTCAGAGAAAAGGCATCTTAAGGTCATTTAGAGCCTGCAGGCCAGCACCGACTTCTGGTCTACATTATAGTCTGAAATTTGATAGGATTAAACTAGGAGTTGTTGAGAATGGGAAAAACCATGAAGATGCACAGGGACCTGTGGTTGCTGGAAGCTGTATGTACCCCAGAAAAACATGTTCTTTAATCTATTCCTGTGGCTATAATCCATTATCGCTGGACTTCTTTAAGAGTCTACTTCAGCTAAGGTGTGGCTCACCTCATTCAGTGTGGGCCTTAATTCTGTTAGTGCAGTCTTTTATAAACAGAACAAACACAGAGAGAAAAAGCCATGGGAGAAAGAAGCTGAAATCAAAGAAACCTGGAAAACGTTGCCTGTCTTTGGGAAGAAAGCATCACTTTGATGATGCATTGGTTTGGACATTTTCACACATTTAAAATTGTAAGTTAATAAACTCCCATTGTTTAAGCCAACCCATTCAGTAGTATTTGCTTGTAGTAGCCTAGGAAAATAAAACAGGGCCTGAGTTTGATCCATTGGGAGTGAAATTCCATGATTGCCAAAAGAGATACTCTAAGCAAGCCTAGAGGTAAAGCTATGATGGGTTCCTGGAGAAAACTTCAGTGAAGACTGAAGAAATGACACAAATGGCAAACTATCAGTATCTCCAATGATGGTTTTCTCTAGAATCCTTTTAAAGAGATGGCTTTTGCCCTGCTCAAAGCATCACCCTGAACTTAACAAGGAAATTTTTTAGAAACTGAAATAAATTCTTGTCACAGTAGACATTTCTCAAGCAGTTTATTAATCCACCGTTCCATGACTTAGACAGTTGCCACTCTTCTTCCTGTCCTCTGTCATTTACTGGTATCATTCCATATACCAGGCACTGTCCTAAGTTTAAGATGTATTAACTCATAAATCTTTTGAGAAGATTGTTTTTCTCATTTACAGATGACAGCACCTATGTTCAGAAAAGTCAAATGACCTGTCCAAGGTCTCTGACTTTGGCTTTGCCAAAGTGATGGGGCCGGGATTTAGTCCTATATCTCCTGGACATCCAATTGTGGTTTTTTTGTTACAAAGCTATTTTGTCTTCACTGCCCTAATCCCTACAACAACTCTCCTGAAGGAATGGAGCGTGATCCTAACCAAATATTTGAGACAAACTAGTATTATTAGCACAACAGATTCATAAAAAAAAAATTGGAGAAGTGTATCCTTTCTGATTTTATAGCCAGGTTAACACATTGTTATATTTCAATTGACATACATAATATGTGTGTGTGTATGAATCTAGAGCAATTAAAGTATAAGTGGGAAATTAAAAAGAATTAAGGGTTTTAGAATATTTTCTTAGTTCCAGAGGATTTGGATTTAACAATAAAATGTACGTTGACATTTTTCATTGTTTGCTTATCTTTTGTTTCTGTATTGACTCCCCATTGTTTGATTGGTTTATATTTTTGTTGTAGAGTGTGAAGTAGTCTGCATTCTTCTCCACTTGCTGTGTGCTCTGTTTGGGGATGTATTTCATTCTATTGAGCCTTATTTGAAACTAGATGTTTCTCTTTTCTCTATATCTTTCCAGCACCCAGTACAGTGTCTTGCTCTGTTTAGGTTCTGAACATACATTTGTAGCATGTCTGGATTTGTTGTATTTCAAAGTATGTGAGTTGGTTATTAAAAATTAAAAATATAAACTGCATGATATTATTCCTAACTCCACATTGTTTCCTGGAATCTATGCCAACAACGTACAAATTCTTCTTTTCCTTCAGTATTTCCTGGGTGAAATAGTACAACAAGACCTATGAGTTATTTCTGATGTGCAAAACAGCTTCACCCTGCAAGAATGCCACGTAGAGAATCTATAATGAGAACAAAATGAACCACCTCATCCTGGGCTCTCAGCACTGTGGCTCTTGATGACTTAAGGTTCCTTCACAATCAAGTACAAATGAGTCTCTGTCTGTAAAAAATAAAGCTCATCTGTTATATGAGACAGTTTATAGTTTATCAAAAAGCTGTATTACGGTGTTTAATAAATCATGCGGCATACAACCAGGGACAAGAAAGCACAACTGTCTAAACTAAAGTACATTAGATGTACAAGGAAAAGATAGATTCTTGGTATGATATTCAGAGTCCTCGTGAATTAATCCGAAAACATTTATTAATTGTCTACCATGTTTAAAGTAGTGAAGGAATAAAAACAAAACCAGACCATAGTCTTTGTCCTTAGTACAAAAGAGCTGGTGGCTAGATTTAGAAAAAATGTTACTATTTTACCAACTTTAATTTTCTTATGAAGGGTTGGTGAGAAAAAATTAACACCCACAACTACAGAAGTAAATTGATTTGTTTTAAGGTAAAAGATACTCCTAGTAGCAGAAATCTTATGAACTCAGCAAAGGTCAATTCCAGCTTGTGATCCTTTCTGCAGATGGTTAGTGTCCCACCTTCACCACACTGACCATATCATTTCCTGCATCATCTTAATCAGACTTCCAGAAGGCGGGTCTAAAAAGTGTATCAGGGGATGGGGCTCTGACAGTGATGTGACAAGAGGATTCCTAGTCCTAACCTAACTACTCTAATAAATTTGTTGCATAGGTCAGCACATAGTATCTACTAACCAAGGAGGCTGTCCCTGAAAATGACCCATTGGTCCTTTACATGGTTTAGAGGAATCCAAGCATGCTTTTTAAAATATGTATAAAAATGCAATTTTTTGAGATATATTCACATACCAAATAATCCATCTAAAGTACACAATCAGTGACTCACAGTATCATCACCACAATTTTAGAATACATTCATTACTCCAAGGAAAATAAAAACAGAAAAAAGTTAAATTTAAATTTAAAGAAACACCTAAAACATCCCATACCCCTTATCCCCACTTTTATTTATTCATTTATCTGCTTATTCATTTTTGGCTTTATTTTATTACTGGTCTGCCCATATACTGGTAAAGGGAGCCAGTCACAAGGTTTTCACAATCAGAATGTTCAATCACAAGGTTTTTACAATCACATGGGGGCACCATAAAAGCTATGTGGTTATACAGTAATTATCAAGAATCCAGTCTACAGGTTTACAGTTCAACACTATTTCCTTTTAGCCATTCTAATACACTAGAAACTAAAACAGAATATCTGTATAATGCATACGAATAACCTGCAGAATGACCTCTCAAAACTATTTGCAATCTCTCAGCCACTGAAACTTTATTTTATTCCATTTTTTTCCTCTTTTGTTCAGGAAGGCTTTCTCAATCCCATGATGCCAGGGTCAGGCTCATCCCCAGGAGTCATGTCCCACATTTCCAGGAAGATTTACAGCCCTGTGAGTGAGGAAGGCAGCGAGTTTACCTGCAGAGTTGACTTGAAGAGAGAGGCCACATCTGAGTAACAAAAGAGGTTCTCTAGGAGTGATGCTTACATATAATTATAAGTAGGCTTAGCTTCTCCTTTGTACAAATGTTTCATAGTGGCAGGCCCCGAGATCAAGGGCTTGACTTACTGGGAATCCCTAATGCTTGTGAGACTATCAGGAATTCCTAAGGTGGGAAATTTTAATATTTCCACATTTTCCCTCAGTCCCCCAGGGGACTTTGCAAATGCCTTTTAAATTTCTGTCTGAAATGCTCTCTGATGTATCAGCATATTAGATTACCACGTATAGAATTACAAGATCTCATTCCCTATTTTGGCTTCCATATAATTACGCTGTTTAAAGAAGCTGACTAGATAGATTAAATTAGATTGTATGCTGCAGAAAATATTAATTTTGTACCAGAGAAATAGCTCCTCCTTTGATCTCATGCAGAAGTTGAATTTTTAAAATACAGTTAATATCATCCTTTACCCTGTATTCTGATTTATCTTAATCCTAACCAAGTCCATTTCGTTCATTGTCTTGAAGTCTGATCTCTTTTTCAACTTCTTTAACAGTTTCTGTTTGGAGTAATGCTGATTTTCAGAGCTGCCAAACTCTAGCTCTGATAATGGCTATTCTAGTAAGTATGAAATGATATCCCATTGTGATTTTGATTTGCATTTTCCTAATAGCTAGTGAAGTTGAGCATCTTTTCATATGTTTTTGAGCATTTCATATTTCCTCTTCCATGTCATTTGTCCAGTTTTTAATTGGATTGTTTATCTTTTTTGTTGTTGAGTTGTAGAATCTCTTTATATATTCTGAATATGAAACCCTTATGAGACTTTTGGTTTCTGAATATTGTCTCGCATTGCATAGGCTGCCTTTTTACTTTCCTGACAAAGTCCTTTGATGTGTAAAAATTTTCAATTTTGAGGAGAACTTATATTTCTGTTTCTTCTTTCATTAATCATGCTTTGGGTGTAAGGTCTAGGAAACCACACCCTATCACAAGCTCTTTAGAACATTTCCCCTCCCTTTTCTTCTAAAAGTTTTCTGGGCTTAGTTTTGATGTTAAGGTCTTTGATCCATTTTGGGTTAATTTTTGAATAAGGTATGAGATCTGGGTCCTCTTTCATTCTTTTGGATATTGATATCCAGTTCTCCAAGCACCACTTGTTAAACGGCTGCTCTGTCCCAGTTGACTGGTTGACAGCCTCATGAAACATCTGTTATCCAACTTTTTAACAGTTGCTGTATGGGGTAGTGCTAACTTTCATAGCTTCAGTGCTCTAACTTAGTCTCAGGTTTCAAATACCTGAAGTTTCAGGGAATGACCAGGTTATACACAAATAGCTCAATATCTCAGAATTCTGAAATAACAGTTACAACTCCTGAATATATGTGACTGCTCTAAGAGCTTGCAATCTAGGACCCTTTACAGTAGGCCCCAACCTGATAACCCATGCTCTTGACTTCAATTCTCTGAGTTTGTACATCATAGTTAATCCATTTGAAGGAGGCATGATATTTGTCTTTTTGTTTCTGCCATTCCATTCAACATAGTGCCGTTAAGAGTCATTCGCCTAGTTGCATGCTTCACAACTTCATTCCTTCTTGCAGCTGCTCAGTAGTCTGTTGTATGGATACACCACAGATTCCCCTTCCATCCCTCAGTCCTTGTATCCTTAGGCCACCTCCACCCATTGTGAATCGCTAACACTGCCACCATAAACATCAGTGTCCAAACGTCCATTCGTTTCCCCACTCTCAGTTCCTCCAGGTATGTACTAGCAACTGGGTTACAGGATCTATGACAACACCACTCCTAGGCTCCTGTGGAACCACCACACAGCCCTCTAGAGAGACTGCAACTCTCAGCTTCCTTACCAACAGTAAATAGATGCGTCTCTTTCTCCACATTTTCTCTAGCACTCGTTTTTCTCTGTTCAATTTCAAACACTCTTATTTGCACATCATACAACCCAACTTAAGTAAATAGCTGTGCTTTTGCCACCATAATCTATATGAAGACATTTCCTTTTCTTCCTCAGAGAATCCATACCCCTCCCGCATATACCCCACCTGTGGACTTTTAGGTTTGGCATAATGCCTTTGTTACATCCAGTGGAAGCATATTACAATGTTACTATTGACTGTAGACTCTAGCTTGCATTGATTGTACTTCTTCCTGTGTACCATCTCATTTTCAACACCTTGCAATGTTGACATTCATTTGTTCTCTCTCATGCAAAAATGTTTTTTATATTTGTACATTTAATTATCATCATTGTCTACTCTAGGCATTCCTAAGTTTTACCATGTTAATCTTTATCTTCTCTCTTTCTCTGATGGCATACATGCCCCCGACCCTCCTTCCTCAATCATACTCTCATTCAGCTTCATTCAGTGTACTTATATTATTGTGTTACCATCAGATAATATTGTGGTTATCCATTTCTGAATTTTTACAATTGGACCTTTTGCACATTTTGTATTCCTTCAGCACCAAATGTCCAATCTCGACTCTCTTTCTATCTCCTGATAACCTGTGTTCTTAACTTTAACTCTCCAAGTTCACTCATTAATTTTAATTCATATTAGTAAGACCATACTGTATTTGTCCTTCTGTTTCTGCCTAATTTCACTCAGCATAATGTCCTCATTGTTCATCCATGTTGTTATATGTTTCATGACTTTATTCTGTCTCACAGCTGTGTAATATTCTACATTTATATATGCCACAGCCTGTTTAGCTTCTCATCTTTTGATGGACATTTGGGCTGTTTCCATCTCTTGGCAATGTAAATAATATGTTATAAACATCAATGTGCAAATGTCCATTTGTGTCCTTGCCTTCACGTCCTCTGCATATATAACAAGTAATGGGATTTGCTGGATCATAGGATCATATGTTATTATATGTTTGGCTTCCTGAGGAAATGCCAAACTTCCTTTCAGAGTGGTTGCAACATTTTACATTCCCATAAACAGTGGATAAGTGTACCTCTTTCTCCACATCCTCTCCAGCACTTGTCATTTTCTGTTTGTTTTTTTTTTATAATGGCCATTCTAGTGGGTGTGAGATGTTTTCTCACTGTAGTTTGATTTGCTTTTCCCTAATAGCCAGTGAAGTTGACCACATTTCATGTGCCATTTAGCCATTTGTATTCCTCTTCTGAATAGTGTCTGTTCATGTCTGTTGCCCATTTTTTAATTGGGTTGTTTGTTTTTATTGTTGACTTGTAGAATCTCTTTATTATATTCAGGATATGAAACCCTTATCTGATATGTAATTTCCAAATATTGTCTCCCTTTGCATAGGGTGTCTTTTTATTTTCCTGACAAAATTCTTTGTTGCACAAAAGTGTTTAATTTTGAGGAGATCCCATGTATCTGTTTCTTTTTTCATTGCTCATGCTTTGCATATAAGGTATAAGTAACCACTTCCTATCCCAAGGTTTATAAGATATTTCCCTATATTTTTTTCTAAAAGTTTTATGGTGTTAGCTCTGATGTTTAGGTCATTGATCTATTTTGACTTAATTTTTGTATAGGGTGTGAGATATGGATCCTCTTTTGTTCTTTTGCATATGGAATCCAGTTCTCCAAACACTATTTATTGTTCTGTCCCTGGTGGGTTGGCTTGGTGATTTTATCAAAGATCAATTGTTCATAGATGAAAGGGTCTATTTCTGAACACAGTTTGATTCCATTCGTCAGTATTTATCTATCTTTATGCTAATGCCATGATGTTTTAATCACTGTAGCTTTGTATTATACTTCAAAGTTAGGTAGTGCGAGACATCCCACTTCATTTTTGTTTCTTAACATATTTTTAGTTATTCAGGGTACCCTAACCTTCCAAATAAATGTGATTATTGGTTTTTCCATTTCTGAAAAATGAATTGTTTGGATTTTGTTGGTATTACATTGAATCTATAAGTCAATGTGAGTAGAATTGACATCTTAACTATATTTAGTCTTCCAATACATGAACTTGGTATGTCCTTCCATTTATTTAGTTCTTCCTTGATTTATTTTAGCATTTTTTGTAGTTTTTTTTTTGGTGCATAGGACTTTTATACCCTTGGTAAAATTTATTCATAAAATGTTTGTTTCTTTTAGTTACTATTGTAAATGGATTTTTTTCTTGATTTTCTCCTCAGATTACTCATTACTGTTATGTATAAACGCTACCTATTTTTGCATGTTGGTCTTGTATCCTACCAATTTATAGTACTCATTTATTAGCTCTAGTAGTTTTACTGTAGATTTTTCAGGATTTTCTACATATAGGATCATGTCATCCTCAAACAGTGAGAGCTTTACTTCTTTCTTTCCAATCAGATGTCTTTTATTTCTTTTTCTTGCCTAATTGCTCTAGCTAGAACTTTTAGCAAAATGCTGAATAACAATGGTAACAGTGGGCATTCTTGTCTTATTCCTGATCATAGAGGTAAAGCTTTCAGTCTTTCCCCATTGACTATGATTTTAGACGTGGGTTTTTCATTATTCTTTTTCTCATGTTGAGGAAGTTCCCTTCTATTCCTAACCTTTGAAGTGTTTTCATCAAGAAAGGATGTTGAATTTTATCAAATGCCTTTTCTGCATCAATCAAGATGATCATGTGATTTTTCTCTGTTGATTTATTGATGTGGTGCATTACATTAATTGATTTTCTGTGTTGAACCAGGCTTGCATACCTAGAATAAATCCCACTTGGTCATGGTGCATAATTCTTAATTAGCTACTAGATTCAAATTTACTAGTATTTTGTTGAGAATTTTTTCATGTATATTCATTAAATAGTTGGGTCTGTAATATCTTTGTCTGATTTTGATATTAGGGTGGCATTGACTTCATAGTATGAGTTAGGTACCTTTCCCTCCTCTTGGGGTTTTTTTTTTTGAAGAATTTGTGCAAGATTGGTACTAATTCTTTTTTGAACTTGATAGAATTCACATGCGAAGCTATCTTGTCCTGGGCTTTTTTTGGGGGGGGGGGGAGGTTTTGATGACTGATTCAATCTCCTTACTTGTGATTGGTTTGTTAAGGTCCTCTATTTCTTTGTGAGTTGAAATACTTTGTTTTCATACTTTTCTAGAAGCTGTCAATTCATCTAAATTGTCTAGTTTTTTAGCATATAGTTGTTCATAGAATCCTCTCATTATCGTCTTTATTTCTATGGGGATCATTATTGTCTCTCCCTCATCTCTGATTTTATTTTATTTATTTGCATCCTCTCTCTCTCTCTCTTTCTATTTTTCTCAGCCTACCTAAAAGTCCATCAAATGTTACTGATTTTCTCAAAGAACCAACTTCTGGTTGGTTGTTTTCATGTTCTCTATTTCATTTATTTCTGCTTTCATCTTTGTTACTTCTTTCCTTCTGTTTGCGTTGGGGTTAATTTGCTGTTCTTTCTGTATTTCCTCCAGGTGAACAGTTAATTCCTTGATTTTTGCTCATTCTTCTTTTTTTTTTTTTTTTTAATTTGCATATGGGCAGGAGGCACCAGGGATCGAACTCCAGACCTCCAGCACGGCAGGTCAGAGCCCTGCCTGCTGAGCCACGGCAGCTGCCCTCATTCTTTTTTTTTAATATAGGCTTTTATGGCAATAAATTTCCCTCTCAGCACTGCCTATGCTGCATCCCATATATTTCGATATGTTGTGTTTTAATTTTCATTTGCCTCAAGATATGTAGTGATTTCACATGTAATTTCTTCCTTGATCTACTGCATGTTTAAGAGTGTATTGTTTAGTGTCCATATATTTGAGAATTTTCCAGCATTCTACCTATTATTGATTTCCAACTTCATTCTGTTATGATCCAAGAAAGTGTAAATTTGTATAATTTTGATGTTTTAAATTTATTAAGACTTGCTTTGTGATTCAGTATGTGGTCTGCCCTGTGGATTTATCCATCAGCATTTGAGAAAAATGTGTATCCTGCTATTGTGGGTTATAACATTCTGTAAATATCTTTAAAGTGTAGATCATTTATCATATTATTCAAAATCTCTTTTTCCTTATTGATTCTCTGTCTGGATGTTCTATTCATTAATGAGAGCAGTGTATTGACATCTCCAACTATTATTGTAATGGTATCTACTTCTTCCTTCAATGTTGTCAGTGTTCTGTTTGTTTCATAAATTTTGGGACACTGGCTCAGTGCATAAATATTTATGTTTGTTATGTCTTCTTGATGAATTGTACCTTTTATTAATACATAGTGTCCTTCATCTCTTTTATTTTTCATCCATTTGAAATCTAACTTGTCTGCTTTTAGTATAGTTGCCTCCATTCTATTCTGATGTTGCTTGCATGAAATGTCTTTTTCCAACTTTTCACTTTCAACATATTTTTTTGTCCCTGGCTCTAAAGTGAGACTCTTGTAGACAATACAGAGGTGTGTCCTGTTTTTTAGTCTATTCTACTAGTGCATGTCTTTTGATTGGGGAGTTTAATCCATTAACATTTAATGTTATTACTGTGAAGGCACTACTTTCATCTAACATTTTATCTTTAGGGTTTTATAAGTCATATCCTTTTTTCTCTTTTTATACCCTTCCTGATCATCTTCATTCCTTCACTCTTCTGAAAACCTCTCTCTTTTGCCTTGTCCTATCTGCACTCCTTTTAGTATTTCTTTTAAAGCAGGTCTGTTGTTCATAAACTCTCTCAGTATCTTTTTGTCTGAAAATATTTTTAAATTCTCCCTGTTTTTGAAGGTCAGTTTTGCTAGGTATAGAATTCTTGACAGTTTTTCTCTTTAAGTATCTCAACTATATCATACCACTCCCTTCTCACCTCCATCATTTCTGCTGAGAAATCCCCACATAGACTTATTGAGCTTCCCTTGTTTTTAATGGGACACTTTTGCTGCTTTCAGAATTCTCTCTTTGTCTTTAACATTTGACAATCTGATTAATAATTTCTTGGAGTAGGTCTATCCAGAATTATTCTGTTCAGGGTGTGACACATCTTGGATCTGTAATTTTGTGTCTTTTATAAGAGTTGGGAAATTTTCAGTGATTTCTTCCTCCATTATTCTTTCTGCCCCTTTTTTCTTCTCTTATCCTTCTGGGACACTCATCACATGTATATTAATATGCTTCATCTTGTTATTCAGTTCCCTGAGACCCTGCTCATAATTTTCCATTCCTTTCCTTTAAGTGGGT
Organism: Myrmecophaga tridactyla; assembly: GCA_004026745.1. Taxonomy (NCBI): domain Eukaryota; kingdom Metazoa; phylum Chordata; class Mammalia; order Pilosa; family Myrmecophagidae; genus Myrmecophaga; species Myrmecophaga tridactyla. Next base: position 52,851 of record PVIY010002420.1, read on the forward strand.
AGGATTCCAGATATTTGGTCATTTGCTCCACTAATCATTTCTTCTGCTTCTTCAAATCTGCTAATGTTATTCTCTGTTGTGTTTTTCATCTTTTCGACTGTTCCTTTGAATCCCATAAGTTCTGCCATTTGTTTGTTTTTTTCTCAAGCTTTTGAGTTCTTCTGTGTGGTTATACAATGTATTCTTTATACCCTTCATCTTCTTTGCCATATTTTCCTCCACCTCATTGATTTTTAAAAATTTTATTCAGAAGATTTGTTTGAAGGTCTTTATTTATTTTAGCTCCTGTATCTCATTTGAATGTAAATTTGTTCCTTTACCTGGGCCTTATCTTCATTCTTCCTAGTATGATGTGATTTTTTACTGATGTCCAGGCCTTTATTTAATTTCTTCTAGATTTCTAGTATAGCTTCTGTTTAAGTGATTAGAATTTTACAGCTCTTGTTTTTTTGTTATTGTTTTTTCTTGCTCTGCCTGTATGGAAACTTTTTTGACGTGGGTCTTCCCAGATATGGTCAACCACAGACAGATTTCAGGTAAAACAGACCCAGGTTTCAGGAAAAGGGTGTAATCAGTATCAAGTTTCCCTAAGGATGAGACCCAGCAGGTTGCCAGTCTTTGAAGCCTCTTGACTGGTACTTTTCCTATCCTGCCCAGTAGGTGGTACTGGTCAACCCACAGCTCCCCACTGGTATAAAGTGGTATAGGGCCTTTAATTCTTATCAGACCCTGTCCATGCCAGAGTCATTTTTAAGACAGAGGCTGAGGTAGAAGGTGTTTTTCAGCCCCTGGGGTCTGAATTCTCTAAATTAGAGCCACCACTTGTGCTGGACCTGGTTTCCCCCTTTTCTTCAGGAAAATATACCCATTAGAGAATTATCTCCTCACTTGATTAGTTACTTTGTCAGACATCCTTTAACTCTGCAGTTGCCTGGGTTAGTACTGACAATTGAAAAAGTCCTGAGGCTTTTTTTTTTAATTGGCTGCTAAAAAAGGTTAAAAAAAAAAAAAAAGTGTTTTTTCAGTACAGGTACCCAACCCACCTGTGTTGGCATTCAAGTTCCAGAATTGGTACCCGGCTCTATGTACCCCTTTTCTTGTGGCACATCCCTTTTCCAGTATTTTTAGCTCAGTGGACTCCAAAAGCCTGTTTTGTATGTGTGTGCTTGTGTGTTTTGCTTGTTTGTTTTATTTTGGTAGCCACACTTCCTCTCTGCTGGGAGAGACCTGAGTGTTCCTTTTGTGTCTTTGGGTTTATCTGTACTTGTGGCTTGTATTCAGCAATCCTGATTTGGTAATTAAATCTGCAATTGGAGCTTAATTAAACTACCTTATCTTGCTACTAATAGAGACTGCTTTTTTTTATCCCATGGGGAAGTGTCTCCAAAACCACTTGTCCTGACATTGGGGGAGGGGTGCCAGTTTCCGCTTTGGGAGACTTTACTTACAATTCTGGCCCTTCAACCCATTCCAGACTGGTTTATGATGTGAAAGTCCCCAAAACAGTTGTTCTAGGCAATTTCTGACTATTGACTTGCTACCCTAGAAGACTAACTAAATTCCACACCTTTGGATGTGCCATCTTGCCCCACCCCCTCCCCAGCATGCTTTAAAATTAGTCCTCCAACTGAAAGCAAGTGAAGAGTTGAAAGTCTGGTATTGGGTGGATTTCATTCGGCAGGGAAATGAAAGTCTGGTAGTGATTGCTTCTGCTTTACCACTCTTTTTTTTTTTTTTTTAAATTTGCATATGGGCAGGAGGCACCAGGGATTGAACTCCAGACCTCCAGCACGGCAGGTCGGAGCTCCGCCTGCTGAGCCACGGCAGCCACCCTGCTTTACCACTCTTGATGTCACGAGAGGGCATGAAGCCAAGATATTTAAGGTTAGCAGGTAATAGGAGAATTTAGGAAAACAATTCATTCCTGTTTTTATCTTTCGATCAAAGAATATCTCTTCAATTTCTCTTTAGACTGAGAAATACAGCCCCTTCTTTGAATTAGGAGGTACTTAGAAAGTCAGCTGCTAGGCTTGTGCATATGTACTAAGCCTCTATAGTGTGTCTCATGAACTACTCTAGGGAACAAGCACAGCATCGCAGAGTTTGTACTTGTTTTGGAGTGAAACAGAACAGATTCAGCTTATCCACCTATTAGCTTTGTTACCTGAGACAAGGGACTGCTAAAAATATTAGTTTTCTAAATGTGTAAATGGGACTATCTGTGACTCAGGATTGTTATCAGTTATCATAGTACCTGGCACCAAAATAGAAGCTCAGTGAATATCAGGGCCTTTTCTTCCTCTTACACAACCTCTAATTGTACAGTGCTCTGCATACAGCTCTGTATCTCTCTGGCCTCACAGAGAGATGAGTTGCTTCTTTGTATTTAGCTCTCTGCAGTTTCTAGTACTCAACCTGTTCCTGGCCATGGGCAGGAGTTCATCAATTCACCATGAATTCAACAATGCTACTGATTCTACTCTGACATTCTGACCAATAGCTAGGTTTTGTCTTCTTAATGTGATCCAGACACTGCCTTTTATTGTCTTCTTTCTCCATCCTTATCTTTGTCTCGATTCTCCAAAATTAATATAATAACTGTATAGTTGAACAGATTTATTAAAGGTCCTTAAGACTGAAATAAGATTCCCTAATCTTTCTGTATTTCCTATAGTCTCATTTCTTATTGCCTAGAAATATTGTACGTCTTCCTAACTCTTCTTGCCTATTGTTGTGAACTATCCCATTGTTGAATTGTCACCTCCCTCCTTCGTTAGATATCTCTATTTCCTGGCCATGTCCAGTTTGATGCACTCTGAACTTAATCAAGAACGTTTTTAATATAAACTTTGAGAAGACAGCATATACATTATAAATATTATGATGCATGCCAAGAATACAGAGTCAAAACCTCAGAATAGTCTTCAGCTCTGCCCTATCTTCCACCATGAACATTCTTTACTAAGTCATATAATTTCAGTATAGGGTTCTTTTAAATGCACTGTCCTGTTTCCATTCCATTTGCTACTTCACTCCTGGACCTTTTTCCTTGATACCTGAAGTATCACAGAACCTGCTTTCTGAGCTGTGATTGTCTGCTGACAATCGTTCCTCTGGATTTCTACTACAGTTACTTTTCTGAAATCCAAATATGATCATATTACCCTTCTATCCATCTCTTATAGAACAAAAGAGTTCCTGAGCATAGAATTCAAGACTCTTTAAAATCTGTACTAACCAATCTTTTCAGTACCTTACCTGTCCCTGTCCTTCATACTTTGCATTCTCATTCTTCCTTTAATACGCTGTGGCATGCCATTCTGTTGTACCTCTTCCCCATTCTGGCTGGAATGCGTTTTTCTATCAAGGTGCTTAGGAAAATCCTGCTCATTCTTTGTACTACTGCCCTGTTTTAAAAGTATATATCGGGTTGTTTTGTGCCCTGGAGTAATTATATAATGGCCTTATATTGCTTACAAGATAAGTTTGTGAGGTTTTTTTTTTTTAACATTTTTAAACATTTTTTATTGTGAAATATATGCAAAAAAGCAATGAATTTCAAAGTAAATTTTAATAGATGGTTATAGAACAGATTTCAAAATTTGATATGTGTTACGTTTCCACAATTTCAGGTTTTTCCTTCTAGCTCCTTCAAGACACTGGTGACTAAAAGAAATATCAATATAATGATTCAGCAGTCATACTCATTTGTTAAACCCTACCTTCTCTGTATAACTCCACTACCTCCTTACAAGATAAGATTTTATAGTCCTTAGTATAAAGAAATATAAAGTATAACATACTTCTTACCCAAAGGCTACTTTGGTCTTGCCCCATTCTAAGTAAAACTAAAACTAAAAGGCTACATCCTCTTCCACTAAAGCCCAAACTTCACCAAAACTCCCTGCCTTTCCACATGCTATTCCCTAAGCTTCACCCTGGTCTCCTGTAAATTCCATGTCATTCTTCAAGTCTTAGCATGATTTGTCTTCTTGTGAAAGCCTTGTGTGTCCTTCTAGCATCAAACATACTACTTGGCTCATAGTAAGTACCTAATAAATATTGCAAAATAAATGGAGTCCAGAAGAAAGATCCTTTTTGTGAAATCATCCTCCATCTTAAATTCATAATTAGTTGTACCTTTTCCCAAGTTCCCTAGCTTCAAAGTACATAGGGTTTAGAGTCAGTTTTCCTGGGTTGAAATGTCTGATCTTCCAAGATCAGAATAACTTTCTAAGTTATTAATCCTCAGTTTCCTTTTTTTGAAAAAGGAATTGATAACAGTATCTGTGACATAGGTTACCTGTGAAAAACAAATGGATTAGTGCCACATGGTAGTCAGTTATCAAGACTTAGATCTTGTTGTAAACTTACCTATTAATGGTTGTGGAAGTAGTGGTTTTTATGTTACTATAATTTGTTCCATTTGCCTCACCCCACCAACTTGTGACTGTGTGGACTGCAACCATTAATATGCACCTTTGTATCCCAAGCATGCATTGTCTGGTTATAGGCTGTCTCTAAATATGTTTGAAAGGAATTGAAGCATTGACATGAAGTAAAGGAATAAAATAATTTCTAAGTACATTTGAAACACTACAAATGCTAACCACAAATTGAAGAGCATTTGAAGTCCTAAAGACTACTATCTCTAGCTAGATCTGACAGACTAAATAATTTTCCACATGGAAATTTTGACACTTCTGATGAAGATATGTAGGACAGAAGAATGGTAAGGATAGTTCAGAGGTGTATAAAAAGAAATCAAACTATTTGAAGTTCTGTTACTAAAATCTATCTGACCAAAGGAAGGATTTCATCATGTCCAATTATGATGAGGTAGACAGTCATAAAAAATTGGGTCTCCCAGCTTTAGAATTGTCTAAAACAGCATTTACTTTAAACTGAGCTCTTGGAGCAAAATGCAAAAGTAATTGGTGTATAGCTTTGACTGTGACAGTGAATCAAAACAGAGTCTGACTAACTCTGTCCCTTGGTTCAGAAGTGCTCTTCTAAACCCTTGCGAATGAATTTGTACATCTTTAGACTAGAGGAGACCTACATCATTTGCCAAAACAAAATTTCCTAGGTTTACTTCTAAATATAGCTTTAGTTTGGGTAATTTGCTATAATCAATTTTGAAGAACATTTAAACTCAATTTAATGTTTATTTTCTTTGCCAATTCTTGATGCCCGCATATATGATGATTCTCATTCAAACTAGAAGATTACACACCTATTAAATATGTACATGCAAGTAAAATCACTGTACATCATATAAGCACAAATTTAACTCTGGAAGATGTGTTGCTTTCACTGATGCATTTATTCATTTGCTGAGGTTCTTTTAATTTTAAATCCACGTGTATTAAATATAACATTTAGAGTGCTTCACTTTGAAAATTCCTTAATTTACTAACAAAATAGTGCAATTATGAAAATTTCACTAATCTTTATACTCAGCTTTGAGAGTTGAGGTAGCTTTTTGAGGGCCATATTTATTTATGAAATTGTGTACCAGTTGTGTGCTTGCCAGTATAGGACTGAAATTATTTTATGCTTACCAATAGTCTTACAGTTAGTAAATCTGACAAAGGTAACTTTCTGCCAGAGTATAGAAATATTAATTGTAAAGGTTTTCTTTTCTAAGCACTTGTCATTGAAAATGAGAAGTTAAGACCAAGATTGTAAGATGAAGCTGAGGGAGCCTCATTTGGAATAGGCAAAGATAAGATTTTCCCTGAGCCAAAGAAGCAGCTGGCCAAAGTAGAACTGGAAACATGATGGGAATGTGTTTAGTCTCCAAAGGTCAAGTTTAAGGAATAAGATGAGTAGAAGCCATGTATGCGTGTACCAGAGTCAAATTAGTGCATATAAAATGAGCAAGGAACAAGGTGAACAATGTGTCAGAAACCCACACTGGCGTAAAGAACCGGACAAAAATATAAAGTCATATCTTAAGGTTACAAACTAGAGGATGAAGGAAGGCAGGATCTTGTAGACCGATATGACAGTTGTGAGTTTGTTTTTTGTTTTAAATAGGGATTAAAAATTAAGCTTTCAGCTGAGATTTAAAACTAGGAGGTATACCATAAAATGTAAATTTCTGGATTTTCTTCATGGATCGGAAGTTTTGAAGATCCTATATGTCAGCAGTTGCTGAACCTGAGCAGTCATTATCTCTTATCGTAGCCATATATTCAAGTTTGCTGAGGACAGTCCATTGTTGCACGTATTTATCCTGCATAATGTTTAATGTCACTCATTTCATTCTCAGAATGTTCTGGCTTAAAAGATAAATTTGTCATCCTCGTTTAAGTAGAGGCTGACATACACTATTGCAGTTTCTACATTTCCCTGACCTTTTATACCCAGCCCATTTGAAATATTAGCTTTAACTTCTTGTTTCCGGAAGTATTTGAGTTTCTGTCTTCTGTTCTAAGTCAACAATTAGGTATCATAAACTGGAAGTTTTTGGAAAGACACCACCATTTTGATGACCAAAGATTGCAAATCTTTAGAATCAAAAGACAATAAGCTACAAAGTAAACTGTAAAATCTTCTACCTCCATTCTTGTAATATTAAATGGCTTCTAGAGGACAGATGAAGAAAACTAGGTGTCTACAAGCCACGTACGTCCTGAAGACCTGGGTAATTTAGCGGATGTAGTCTATGTTCAAAACGTATTTAAATTTGGGTATTTCACTTTTAAAAAATATATTTCCAGATTGTTTTGGAAAAAAAAAACAAAACACTTGTAGTTTTGGCCATACTGGGGCCATACTCTCAACATGGCAACTGAGGACAGGGCTTTAGACTGTGGCATGCTTTATCCCAGTTACCGCTGTGTAAACAGGACTGTGTTTTTTATTTACTATACCTGCCTGGCTGCTGTAGCTGTGAGTTTTCATCCTCTGAGGGGAGAGGGAGGCATTAATGTCTGGTATCATACTCAGACTAAAAGGGATTTGTTAAAACTGGTTGAATTGGTGGTGTGAAGTTGAAGTTCAACAAGGGGCTTTAGGCAGCCCCACCATTTGACCACCACCACCCCCAATGGATTACACCAGTCTTGAGAGAATTGTTGTATTAACCATAAAGAGGGAGTAATAAAACAATTACTTTTAAAAGTAGCTATTGCTTTCCTCTATTTGATCTGATAACATGCTGTAACATAAGTATTAACTCATTTGTCTCTCACAGCAATGCTGAGGGGTACACTCTATTACTATGTATGTTACACAGAGGAAGAATTCAACTTTTAATGCCAAAACCAGGTCCAAAACTCACACTCTAAACCACCATGCTTATAGGCATTTCTATTTATATAAAATATTGAAGAACCTGAAATTTCTTCCTTATGGGTATTTCTTTCTTTTTCTTAAGTAAAACCTTTAGGTGCAATATTCTCTCCAGTGCTTTGAGCATTTCTACTCATCTGCAGCATGATGAGGTAGCATTGAAGGCCACAAAGAAATTAAAGCATGGTATTGCCTCTTTCCTTGTACTTAACGTATTCTGGAGACTTCCCATTGTTCCTTCTCTGGTAGACGCCAAAGGATGTGAATTAAAATCTACCTATTGCTCCTGTCACATCGCTCTTAAATTTATGATAACTCACCTCAGTGCAGTTCATCATCATAGAACTGCCCCCAGCTTGACTTTCACCATCATTTCCTTCAGCGCAGTATCACATCCTGTGTTAGCAACTAGAGCACATTTCTATGCTGCTCATGCTTACATTTACAAAATTAATAACGTTGTTACCTGCACTCTGGGTTAGAAGACAAGTAGAGTGTGATCATTTATGTGTTCTGTAATTACATAGCATTTACTACCCAGCTGCCCTACTACTCTAGGATACCCACAACGAAATTAAATGGCCCACAGCTTTGAGGATGCAGGACTGGAACATCAGATTTGTTTTCTCTAATGATAATGGTGATTTGTATACAATTTGAAGAGCAATTATGCGAAGGTTAGAGTTAATACCATATTCTACCCAGGGAAATGGTTTAAATTTCTCTGTCAGAACCTTTTCTTCTGTACTGAAGTTGGGGTTCTCTCCACAGAACCATTGATCCATTGCTCCGTTGTCTAGCAGCAATGAGTTTAGGATTTTGCTGGGCCCCACCTCTGGCCCCATGTGGGTACTGATTGGTATAGTTGATCCATAAAGTCGCCTTTCCCTTGCCTCCCATGTTAGATCTGCAGTGAGCCTAGCTTCTAAGTCAGTCTGATCATAGTGAAGCACAAAAAATTTTGTTCAATTGCAGATAGAAAAGAAGTCCAAATTTTTCCACATGGTTTGCTTTAAGAATATAAATATATATAAGAACAGGAGAAGAGACAGAGAAACATGACTGAGAGATGTAGGCCATGTGAGGAGAGAGGCAGAGACTAAAGTGCTGCAGCTGCAAGCCAAGGGATGCAGGATTACCAGCAAACCACAAGAAGCCAGGAAGAGGTGAGGAAGGAATATCCCTTCCAGGTTTCAGAGGGAGTTCCATTAGGCTAATAACTTGATTTAAGACTTCTAGCTTCCAGGCTTTGAGACTATAAATTTCTGTTATTTTTGAGCAAAAAGAGAGAGAGAGTGAGAGAAAGAGAAAGAAAAGAATTTAGCTTGTGGAACTGGCACAACCATTGCCGATGGAGTTTATAAAGCCATTCTGTACACGAAGTTGATATATAGGGGGAGGCAGAGTTAAGGGATACTGTAAACCTCTGGTTTGAACTATACTTATAACCCATTTTACTATCATATTACTTCTCTGGCATATGAGATAAATTATTGTCTGAAAACCTCACTGATAGAATTTCTAAAAGCTAAGAAAATGATAATGAGTGTTAAAAAATATTGAGTGTCTCTGAGAGTCTATAATAGCACAAAATTAAGTGTGGTCCCAACTATAAAGATAAATATTTCTTGTCCTCTATTTTATAAATCCATTGATTGATATATACAAACTCATACACAATATGTTCAGGATGCATTGGCCTAATTAAGATATCTGATAATAAAAAGAAAGAAAAGATGACAACTTAAGGATGGTATTGTGAACCAGTAATTCTCAAACTTGTTGTAGATAAGGATCACTTGGAGAACTTGTTAAAAATGCAAATGCCCAGGATTTACCCTAAATCTACAGAATCAGAAAGGGGGCACCCATTATCTGTATTCCTCAAAGCCTGCTAGGTGATTCTGAGATGTATACAATTTGAGTCTCTCGGTTCTAAGCGTACTACATATTATCAGAATTTTATAGAAAATATTGAATTGTGTTTTATTAGACGTTTGGAATCTTAATTGCTGCTAGTTGGGATGCTTCTGTAACTTGATGAGGGAGAGGACCTGCTTACTTGTATTGTATTCATGTAGAGAGCTAGCAAGGTAAGCATTTAATAAATGTATTAACTGAATGAACATTTATATCAAATGATGATGTTCTAACTTTCATACAGTTAACCTGACAATGTGTCCACTATGGAAAAAGATAATGACTTTGGAATATGTCTCATCTCAGTGATTTTCTTTTCTTTTTTGAAAACAAATTCGAGTTAGTCAAAACCCCTTGGCAAAGGAGGGTGTGAAGAGAGCTTAGAGATCAAATCTAGATGCAGATGGCCAATGCTCAACTCTTGTCAAAATGACCTTTGAAAGATTCCTCATCATCTTTGTTACATTTAAATGAAGACTAAGATAGTTAGCAGCCACTCCCCCCCCCCAAAAAAAAAAGAATAGCTTCCTCAACTAAAGGAGTTCAGAGTTAATGATTAAATGGACAGGTAGGGAAAACTGACTTATGATTCTAACATGCAAATGTACCACTGCAGCCCCAGAGTGAAGTAAATACAAAGTCTCCCATATTTGACACTATTTAAAATATTTGATAATACTTAAAATAGCTAGCAGGGTTTCCCTTTACACATGCATGCAAAATGGGGAAAAACAGATAAGTATTATACAAATCTATTTTCTATTCGCTCAGTCAATTCTCCCCTTATACACAAGGGAGGAATGAGGATATCATACTGCAAATGTCCCTCTCTTTAAACTTTGGAAACCTTTAAATGTATTTTTATATTATAGAATTCATTTTGAAAATTTAAGACAGTTTCAGAAATCTTTGCGTTAGGATTTAAAAATAATCTTTTAGGACATTTAACATGCAATGCAATGCCAGCAAATTCAGATTATATATACCTACATACATATAACCACAAACATCTATGCATGTATATGTTGTACTGTGTGTGTGTGTGTAATACAGTTTATGTAAAGCAAGAGAGTTGAACCTGTTCTGATACCTAGGGAAATGTCTAAAACTGACACCACAGCTCCTGGGATAGGCACAACCACAGAGCTAGAAACCTTACTCTTTCTGTAAGAATGCTGGCTCTGTATCCAAGCGATCCTTTTGCAAATATCCTCCAAGATGAGTTAGTAATACCAGATGTGGATTCTTGAATACCACCAGCAGTACCACATGAGAGAAGGTGGTAATTTGTCTCCCCTTCTTTATGCTACAGAGATAAATAACTTAAATCGATCCACTCAAGCATATGAGGAGGGGAAAATTTGGTTTCACAAGTAAAGCAATCAGATTATTATTGTGTGTTTTGTACCATTACACCACAGAAAACAAATCCCTGTTTGTTTTTAAGCTGAAATACTGCAAAAGTGAAATTTCTCCCCATATGTATTATACATAATATATATAATAATTGCCCACAAAATTTCCATTGCAATAGCTGTACGAATTCAGTCTTCAGAAGGCTTTTGAAAGCAAGTGAACCCAGACAATTGTCAGCAGCTTAAATCTGAGTCATAAGATGTTTCCTATTCAAGGGAGACCAAGACTTCTGCCTTGCATTTATGGTGATCTTGAATTACAACTGAGTTGAAATAGTATTTTTCTAGGCATCTTGTAACATATATTCTGAGTGGGAAAGATGGAATAGGTCATTATTCAGAACAATTTACTCCCAGATGATGGATCAAAGGAATCGCTGCTGAGCCATCACTCATTCTCAGCCAAGATGGGCAGCATTTGGAACGCAGGTTGACAAGAAAGTCTGAAGTGACATTTGTGCCCTGCCAATGCCACCATCATCATGCAGTGCTCCTTTCTCATTTTCTTACAGCAGTCATGGAGACTGAGCACAAAGAATAAATGACTTTTGAGAAATGAAAAAATATGTTGTCACAGTACCAAAGAAGGAATGGATGCATAAGACAGATATTAATGTATTCGTCCAGTTGGTGCAAGGAAAAAGGGACTGATACCAAAGATTTCAGATGTAGTCACAGTATTTGGAGATTAAAGACAAGATCAAAGCCAAGCTGAGAAACACACCAAGAAAAAATTTTTTTAAAGTAAAGACCTTATCCAATCTAAACTCCTGTCTCCATTCTACATAAAGAACAACTTTTGGATACACAATCAGCTAGAACCAAGGTTCAAATCTCACCTGGAATGATGATGTACTTCCTCCCTGCCAAGTTAGATAAATTGAGTTTAGTATGGTGAACGGGCCTTTTGGGAAAGACTTTAAAACCTCATCTGTCCTATTTATCTTAAAGATCCCACTGCAGTTTTTAAAAGAGTAGGCATTTATTCTGAGGCAAATCTGGGGCATCACGTGAGAACTTGAGGCTGATAGCCATCGTCCCAGAAACAGTCCCACATTATAAAAATAATTGATGTCATTCACAATCACCACTGCCACTGCCACCCTAGCATACTTAAAAATTAAAAAATGAAATCAGCAGCAGTAAAAAAAAAAAAGGACCTCTTAGATGTAAGCAGACACGACAAAAGACAGCTCAAACATAAAAAATAGTCATATTACTTTTCTTTCTCATTTTATTGTCTTTATAAATTTCAACCTGCTAAATAGGCTGCACTTGAAAGGAAACTTTAAAAGACTAAGTATGCGTGCTGCTTGTGTGGCCCCATCAACCCATCACTCCTTCTGCTGAGGTAGATAGTGGCGAACACATATTTTAACCCAAACGGAGCTTTGAGGTGCAGTGGCACTTACAGGACACAACTAATAACGGCTATGGCTTTTCATGACATCTCTCTGGTATGCTTCAGCATGACCTTGTCAAAGTTAAAAGCTCATAAAATTCCTATTTACTCTTTATGGCATTATGATTCTGCATAACAGTGCTTGAAACAAAAACACAGTATAATTATACTGTCAATCAAGCAGTGAAGAAAGGCATTTTCCACCAGCCTCATACCTAGCAAACTGTAAATAATTTATAAAACCAGAAGTCATGGCTAAGTGGCAGCGTTTTGGGGCTAGTTAACTACTTGTCATAGCACGGTGGTTTAAGGGAGCTGGGCACAAAACACTGCTTGTTTACTTTTTATCCTCTTAGTGTAGAAAATTGTCATTTTTGCTTGTCGTCTTTCCATGTGGGCTCTAATAAAAAGATCAAATTGTCAATAGAAATTTGAACAGGTGTACAGTGAGAGTAATAATGATGTTTTATTCATATGCATTCCAGCCCATTTAACTTCATGCAACAAACAACAAAAAATATTTTCTTCATTACCTCCAATTAATGTAAATGTCAAATGTGTTGAATATATTATTGCACTGATAATTTGTTGTGTTGATTGATTTGTGGAATGTTTTGGATTAAAGTAACAATTTTTCTTACTTGACTCACAATTGCATGTTCTTATCCGTCACCTCTGGATTATGTAAATAACAAATTTGTTTCCATTAGTTCTGGCCCTAATTCTGGTAAACAAGATTTTAAAAGTGTCAGTGATTTCTGAGATTTCCAGTTCCTTCATTATTTTCAGTTTTTTTTAAAGTTTTAACCAGAATTTAGCAGCTCTGAAACCATATGTATTACTCTTGCTGATAGGTAGGTAACTCTTTCTTTGATAATATAATGTATAGAGCAGTAGCAGAATAAAATCCAAAGAATTAAATTCTAAGTTCTCACATCCTTATTTTGTGTTTTAAAGTTTATTTGCAGGCCAGAGTTAGAGTTCTGTATTTGTCTCTCATGATATACTAGATAATAATCAATATATATATTAGAAGCCATTTCTCTAATTAGATTTATCTTAATAATTTTTAGTACTTCTGTCCATTATTTCATTCTTTTTAAATACGCTTGTCAGCAAAACTGTGTAGTCAGTTTACAAATGCAAGACTTGTTGTGTTTAATGTATTTCTGAAGTGCAAATGAAGAATTTTAAAATTTAGATATCAATATCTTTTTTTGTCCACACTTAAAGTAAAATTTAAGTGGGTAATTTAGGGATTTTTTTTCATAATCCAGGGAAAATCTAGTTTGTTTTGTTTTTTTACATGGGCAGGCACTGGTTTTGTTTTTTGTTTTTTTTAAAGGGTTTTTTTTTAGTTGTCCATGAGGTGTCAGTCTTCATTTCCATCTTCAGTGATTCTTCCCTCTAGTTATTCCTTAGCTACTTCCATGTCATTCCCACCACCCTACCACGCTGGCACAGAGCAAGTCAGTGGGCATTTTCCTAGTACCTTTTCTAAAAACTTTATGATGCCATATTATATCTAGCATTTATCTCACTGTCTCTCCAGGGTTTCTATCCAAGAAGCAAAAAGCACAGGCTCAATCTAATATCAAAACCCATAAACCTCTAATAGGTATTCCTTACATCTCCCCGCAACTGAGAACTTGAACCACAGAGCAGGGCACAAGGCTCACTGTTGCAGGGACCCATATTCACTCATTCTTAGCATCCTTTACATTCCTCTTTTCCCTCAAACTCTGAGAAATGTAGACCACTATTTTACTTCAGGTAGTGTCCCGAATGCATTGCTTATGCTGCATTTCATGTCAGCCCTCAAAGACCAAGAATAGCCTCAGTTTCCTTTCCACTTCTTAAGATGCTGTCTCTTGAAGCAATAATACAAAATACTTTAATGATGAAAGTGGAAAATAAAATTTTGTATCTGGGAATAGAGGGGGGAAATAGTATCAAGCATTATCTTGCTATATATAGTTTCTAAAATATTCCATCAACTGGAAGAGCATAGAGAAGAATTGGAGAACTTGGTAATGAAGTGACAGCATTCATTCTTCTATACTCATTCATTCTAACACCTATCCCTCATCCTACCTTACCTCAATCTGACAAAATTGGGGCCTCAATTGAGAATTTTAAGACATGAGAAATCAAAGAGATTAAGAGGCAGAAGGAGTTAGAAAAGGGTGAACAAATGAGGGTAAGCTAATGAAAGAGGAATCTTTGAGCAGCAGTACAGAAAAAGCTCATTAAGGAAGCAAACCCTAACCTCCTTCATCAGGTCCATAAAAGATGTATCAGTTCCATGAGAGACTATACTGGAGATGTGACGTTGCACACAGGAGCAGATATGGCCACAGATGCTACTTATTTTCTGTGAATACCACCCAGTTTGAAGACTTGAGCTCCAAAAATTGTGAAGGAGCTTGTAGGCTCCATTAAACAAGAATAAAAATATTTTGAGTCATATAAGTACCCACTAGCTTTCACATTTATTGTGGGCATAGGATATGTGATGCATATTATTGAAGTCTCTTTCCTCTAAGATGCAGTGTGCCATTAGGTTTAACTTTACGAGGAGATCTACAAAAAAATGGCAAAATTCCACAGCCAAGCTAGCAGTAAAATCATACAGTATGGGCAGTGGTCAAGTTGCTAAAATGAATGGTAACTTTCATGACTGGGGAGAAGCATCAAGATTTCAGTCTAAATACCTTTTGCCATCAGTTGGACTTATAGAACTCTGGTCAAAGTTAGTCAATCAGGAAAGCATTCTGACCATTTAGAGCCCTTATGAGCAGCATTTTCAGGGCAATATTCCTCCAAGGCATTCTAGAGATAGAGGCCAAAGTCATAACTCCTAATAAGCAGTGTAACATTTACAAGAACACTAGATAATGGTAAGTTTTATATCTGGCACATATCCTGAGATAGGGGATGAACTAGTGAATTCAACCACAGGTAACAGGCATTCACATGCACACACACACATACATGCATGAGTACACACACTTAACACAAGAGAACCTTAGTTATGTTGTACTTCTAAAAATAGCACCGTGACAGTATTTAATATTTCATATTCTTTATACCATGCATACCATCATGTTTGTTTCTCAACAATCCAGACCAGCATGTGAATGTATCCAGGTAAGTGGATGGGCTACTATAGATCATGTCTGTCTTCAGAAAAAATTCAGAAGATGTTTTTGTTTACAAGAGCTTGTTTACCATGAGAAATTTCAGAAAAAAAAGTGATTCCTTGTTGCTCTACCATGCAGGTAGTGTGAATAATTAAGATAGATTCAAAACAACAATGAAAAGCAATTTTTCATTGAAAATAAATAGAATAAAGGGTGTCTGTATAATGAATGAGTTACAGATGACACTAAGTTATTACCCAAGTTTGGGGAGGAGCCGAAGGATTATCTGGAAATTGGCTCTTACAGTAGGTTTTCTATACTAGCCAATCAAATGGAAATATGCAAATGCACAAGGTATGAGACCAGAAGGTTGGCCTACAATTGAGACATGGCAGTATATGGTATTAGAGTTGAACTGTAGCTAGAAGACACTCTGTAGTAATAAATACTATGTTCAAAGCTTTAAACCAGCACTTCAATAGACTCTTGAGACCCACTGTAAGATTGGCAGGCCCTGGTGGCTCCTCACTGAACGATCATTCTGCCAACTCCAAAAATATTTTAGTACAAATCAGGAACTTCCCTTTATTTTACTGTCTACTTCCAGATTAAAAATAACTTTAGAGGGTGTGATGGTGGCTCAGTGGCAGAATTCTCGCCTGCCATGCTGGAGACCCAGGTTCTATTCCCAGTGCCTGCCCTTGCAAAAAAAAAAAAACCTTATAGATTTGAGATGAGACAAAATAGTCTTTAGAAGCCAACAGACTAGGTTACAACTTATTCATTAGGCTTGGGTTTATGTATATTCTGAATGCTTATTATGAACTCTATAGTATAGTCAACTTTTCCACTAAAGAATATCAAATTAACTAGGAAATTTTCCAACATGACAACTAAACTAAAATATATTTAAAGATGATTAGAAAGTGGATCTAATCAGGAATTTGATAATGACCAAAGCCAGCTCTTTGCATATTACATTCACTCATGGAAAGTTTTGAGAATTATTTTTCCTGGCTTGCATATCATGCTAAATACTTAAAAAAAAAAAAAAAAAAGAATTGCATGTAAATCTAAGAAGTCAACCAAGTACTGAGGAGGTTCGGCATCTTTTTAATAGCCTACTGCTTTGCTTAATAAAAATGACAACTCTTAAATGAATATTGATTATTAAGATGTTTTATACCCTTCAATCTGTCTATCAATAAAAAGACATTAACTGTGCAATGTGCTTAGCACTCTGTTAGAGCTTATGTTGGGGGTACACATCAAATAAATAAAACAAGTCAAAATGGCAGAGTAGGAAGTTTTACAGCTCACTCCCTCCACTAGAAAAAATGATAGAGCTGAAAAAGCAGATTGGAATTAACCAGGTAGGAAGATTGAACATTTAGATCAACCACAGGAAGACAGGACAAAGGGAAAGGCTGCCAAGAGATCAGCTCTTAAAAATGAGAGGAACTTAAACCAGTTATAAGCCCCCATTCCTTGGCCCTGGGGCAGCAGCTGCAGAAACACAATCAGGATTCCAGGAACAGCCAGCTGGACAACTCCAAAATTTGGGGTTGGAATTTGAGGTTGCTCTGGGGCATCCTCTGAGGGTTCCACATAGGTGGTCTCAGTTTTGGCTGTCTTGGCAGCAATGGTTTCTGCTCTCCTAATGCATCCACCAGGAGGTAAACAGCCAGTATACTTTCTTTCTTTGATTATTTTTCTTCTGTGTGTTGGTATTTCTTGGTCTGGCAGATTACTGAGGACCCATGGCAGAGTATTCTGTTTCAGACTTCTTGGCTGCAGCAATTTTGGTTTCATGCCAGCAACAACTGGAATATAAAGACCTGGTGAATTATTTTTGTTGGTTTCCTTCCTTTTGTGTATGGGTGTTTCTTGATCTGGCCCATCCCTAAAGCCCCAGCATGATTGCTAGCCTTGGTTTTATCCCTCTTGGCCGCAGAGACTTCTAGTTTCAAAGTAGCAACCACTGGGATGTAACAATTCAGTGAACGTTTTTGAGGGTTTTCTTTTGTGGTTTGATGATTCTTGGTCTAAACTAGGCTTAGGGACCAGGGTGGATGCTAGACTAGGTTTTGGCTCTCTGGGCAGCAAGACTTCTGGCTTAACATCAGTATGTGACTCTATTCTCCCCCACTGTTTTGTGTGTGTGTGTATGAATGTGTCTGGGTCTGAGGGACTGGCACTGAGACTAGCCTCAGTTTGGACCCTGGGTCCACCCATCAGAATCCACTTTACAAAACAACAGCAGAATATACATTCTTTTTAAGTGCACATGGATCACTTTTCAGCATAGACCATATGTTAGGATATAAGACAAGTATCAAAAAATTTAAAAATATTGAAATCATACAAAATATCTTCTCCAACCACAGTGGAATGAAGCTAAAAAATTATAACAGAACTGGAAAATTTACAAATATTTGAAACTAAACAGCACATTCTTAACCCATTGGTTAAAGAAGAAATTACAAAGGAAATTTTAAAAGATTTAAGAGTTGAGTGAAAATGAAAGCACAACAAACCAATACTCGTGATGCAGCAAAGGCAGTCAGTCCGCAGAGGGAAATTTACAACCATGAATGCCTGTATTATAAAAGAAGAAGCATCTCAAATCAATCATCTGACTTCACATCTTGAAGAACTTGAAGAACAGGAACAAAGTAAATGCAAAGATAGCAGAGGGAAAGAAATAATTAAGATTAGAGTGGAGATAAATGAAATAAAGAATAGGTAAACAGTCAAGGGAATCAACAAAATGGAAAGTTAATTCTCTGTAAAAATCAGTTAAGTAGATATGCCTTTGTCTAGACTGACAAAGAAAAAAGAAAGAATGCAAATAGCTTAAATTAGAAATGAAAATAGTGATATTACTACTGAAATAAAAATAATTATAAAAGAATACTGTAAACAATTATGGGCCCCCAAAAATGAGATAATCTAGATGAGATGTAAAAATTCCTAGAAACACATAAAATACCTAAACTGACTCAAGAAGAAATAGAAAACCTGAAACAGACCTGTAGCAAATACAGAAATTGAATCCATAATAAAAAAAATATTTCCACCAAAGAAAAGTTGAGGACCTGATGGCTTCATGGGATTGCTAAGTCCTACCAAAGATTTAAAGAAGTCTCAATACCAATGGGATTCAAGCACTTCCAAAGAATTCAAGAGGAGGGACTAACTTAATATATGAGGCTAGCATTGCCTTGACACCAAAACCTCATAAATACATCACAAGAAAAAACGTTGTTGACCAACTTCTCTTATGAATATAGATGCAAAAATCCTTTGCAAAATACAGAATGTTAAAATGATTATACATGTTGATGAAATGGGATTTACTGAAAAATGCAAGGGTGATTCCTCATATGAAAATCAGCATAACATGCCACATAAGTGGGACAAAGGGAAAAAGGCACACAATTATCTCAATAGATGCAGAAAAAACGTTTGACAAAAAAAAAAAAAAACAGAACCATTTCTAAATAAACATCTGGGAAACTAGGAATAGAAAGGAACTTTCACAAATGATAAAGACCATTTATGAAAAAAATACAGCTAACATCACACCCTATGGTGAAATATTGAAAACTTTTCCTCTAAGGTCAATAACAAGACAAAGATGCCTGATTTCACCACTGTTATTCAAAATTATACAAGTTTTAGCCAGGGAAGTTAGGCAAGACAGAGAAATAAAATGTATAGAACAGGAAAGGAAGAAATAAAATTATCTCTATATGCAAGGGACATGATCTTATATATAGAAAATCTAAGGAATCCATACTAAAACTGCCACAGCTAATGAAAGAATTAAGCAAAGTGGCAGGGGACAAGATCAACATGTAAAAATACAGTAGCAGCAAATAATCAGAACAGGAAATAAAGGAAACAATTCTATTTACAATAATATCAAACAAAATATCTAGGAGTAAATTTAACTAAGGATGTGAATACTGCAAACTACAAAACACTGCTGAAAGAGATTAAAGAAGCTCTAGATAAATGTCAAGACGTCACATTTTCATGGATTGGAAGACTTAATGTTAAGATAACAATACTACCCAGAACAATGAACAGATTGTAAACAATCCCTTTCAAAACTTCAGCCTTTTTTGCAGAAATGAAAAACTGATCCTCAAATTTATATGGAACTGCTAGGGGCCCCAAATAGCAGAAATCATTTTGAAAAAGAAGAACAAATTTGAAGGCTCACAGTTTACAATTTCAAAGTGTGCTACGAAGCTACTGTAATCAAAACAATGTGCTACTGGTGTCAGGATAGGCAAATGGTCCAATGGAGTTGAAATAAAAGTAGAGATAGACCCACACATCTAAGAGAATAGATTTTTGACAAGGGTACCAAGTGTATAATATGGAAAAAGAATAGTGTTTTCAACAAATGATGTTGGGAAAACTGGTAATCTACATGCAAAAGAATCAAGTTAGACCACTGTCTCATGCTATATACAAAAATTATCTGAAATTAGATCAACAACCTAAATATGGATTAAAAGCATAAAACTATTAGAAGATAGATAGGGCAAATGCTCATGGCCTGGAATCTCCAGTGGATTCTTAGATGTAACATCAAAAGCACTTGTAAAAGAAATGATAGATAAGTTTGACTCATCAAAAATCTAAATGTTGCACATTAAAGGATATCATCAAGAAACTGAAAAGAAAACCAATGGGAGAAAATAGGTACAGACTGGTAAGAGCTTAATATCCAGAATATATTTAAAAAAAACCTTTGTTATGCTACAATGAAGGGACAAACTACCCAATTAAAAAATGGGCAAAGGACTTAAGCAGGCATTTTTCTGAAGACATTATACAAAAGTCCAACCAGCATAGGAAAAGGTGCTAAGCATCATTAACCCTTAAGGAAATGCAAATCAAATGACATTGAGATACCACTTCACAAACACAAGAGCGCTATTATCAAAACAACAACAACAAGAAAAAGGAACAAAATTACAAGTGCTGGAGAAGATGCAGAAAAAATTGGAGCTCGAGTGCATTGTTGGTGGAAGTGGGAAGGGGCAATGTTGCAGCCATGATGAAAAGCAATATAATTGTTCCTCAAAATATCAAATACAGATTTACCATATGAGTTGGCATTTCCACTACTAGGTATATACTCAAAGTAAGTGAAAACAGGTTCTACACCAATCTTCATAACAGCAGTTTTGCAATAGACAAAGGGCAGAAACTACCTAAGACTCTATCAACAAATAAACTGATAAACAAAACATGGTACATACACACAATGGAATATTATTAGCCATAAGAAATGAAATTCTAAGACATGTTGTAACATGGATTAATCTTACAAACATTATGCTCAATGAAATAAGCAAGGCACATTAAGACAAATATGAAATATCTAGAATTAGCAAATCATAGAGACAGTAGATTAGAGGTTCCTGAGGAAGGTGGCAAGGGAAAAAGAGGAATTTTTTTCTTAGTGGGTATAGAATGTTTGCAAATAAAAATTAATGAAACATAAATAACTGGGTCACAAATAGGGCTTAGGATACTAGATGTCAATTCGTGAACAAAAACATGAATAAATAATATATAATGAAATAATAGATTATATACTATTTCAGATGAGATGATCAGAGAAGTAAAGATGATAATGGATTAAATGTAAGAACATCTTCATGAAGATTTGTACTAATGGAAATTAATAATTAAATTTTAACAGAATAACCTCAAAACTGGAGAAAGTAGAAAAGGAAGAGGAAACTAAACCAAACATGAGCAGAAAGAAGGAAATAACAAATATTAGAATGAATAGAAATGAAAAAGAAACAAAAAAAAATAGAATCAATAAAACCAGAAGTTGTTTCTTTGAAAGATCAATAATATTGAAAACCTTTAGCTACAGTGATAAAGAAAGAGAGAGGATACAAAAAACAAAAATCAGAAATGAGAAGCAAAATATTACTTCTAACCCCACTGAAATAAAAAGGCTATAAGAAGATATTATGAACAACTGTATGGAAATAAATGGGATAACCGAGATGAAATGGACAACTTCTAGAAACACACAGATTACCAATATTGAATCAAGAAGAAATAGAAGATCATAACAAAGCAACAACTAAGTGAAGAGACTGAATCAGTCATCAAACATCTCCAAAGAAAAACTCACATCAAGATGGCTTCACAGGGAATTCTACCATTCATTTCAAGAAGACTTTAGTCCAGTTCTGTTCAAAAACTTCCAAAAAAATGAAGAGGAGGGAACATTCCCTAATTCATTCTACTAGGCCAACACATTTATACCTTTATACCAAAGCCAAATAAAGATGCCAAAAGAAAATAAACTACAGACCAATATCTCTTATGACTATAGATGCAAGACTCCTTAATAAAAACTAACAAATTCAATCCAATTATACAAATAAAAAAAAGAATTATACAACGAGATCAAGTGGGTTTTATCCCTTGTATGCAAGGTTGGTTCAATGTAAGAAAATCAGTTAATGTAATACACCATGTTTAACAATGAAGGAAACAAAACACATCATCATGTCAATTGATGCAGAAAATGCATTCGACAACATCTAGCACCCCTTCTTGAAAAAAAAAAAAACTTTAAACACTAGAAATAGAAGGAAAATTCCTCAAGATGATAAGGGGCATATATAAAAAGCCCGCAGCTAATACCCTTCTTAATGGTAAACAATTGAACGCTTTCCCTCTTAGGTCAGGAAGAAGACAATGATGCCCACTGTTACCACTATTATTCAGCATTACTCTGGGCAAAAAAAAAAAAGAAAAAAGGAAGAAGTAAAACTTTCCTTATTTGCACATGACATGCTCCTACATATATAGAACCCTGGCAAGTCCACAGTAAAGCTCCTAGAGTTAATAAATGAATTCAGCAAAGTTGTGGGCTACAATATCAACACCCCAAATCAGTGATGTTTATATACAAAAACAATGAACAATCACATGAAGAAATCAAGACAAATTCCATTCGCAATATAATAATCAGGTATTTAGGATTTAATCTAATCAAGTGCGCACCGGACTTGTACAAAAACAGCTATAAAACGTTGCTAAACAAAATCAAAGTAAGCCTAAATAAATGGAAGGACAATCCATGCTCATGGATTGCAGACCTAATATTGTTAAGATTGTTAACTAAATATTAGTTTGGGTAGTAGTAACTACCTAAAGCAATTTACAGATTAAATGCAATCCCAATGAAATTCCAAAAATCTTCTTTGCAGAAATGGAAAAACCAATTCTCAATTTTATATGGATGAGTAAGTGGCCCTGAATAAGTAAAGCAATTTTGAAAAAGAAAAATGAAGTGCAGGATTCACATTTCCAAATTTTAAAACATGTTACAGAGCAACAGTAATCAAAACAGCATGATACTGATACAAGGACAGATGTATAGATAAATAAAATTCTGAACTCAGAAATAAGTCTGCACATTTATGGCCAATTGATTTTTGACAAGGTGACAAAGACTACTCAATTAGGAAAGAATAGTCTCTTTAACAAATGGTTCTGGGAAAGCTGGATCTCTATTTTCAAAAAAAGGAAGAGGACTCTTAGCTCATACCTTACACAAAATTCAACTCATAATGAATTAAAGACATAAGAGCCAGAACAAGCAAATGTAGGGAAGCATCTTCAGGACCTTGTGTTAGACAAATGGTTTTTTAGACTTTACACCCAAAACACAAAAGCAACAGAAGAAAAAACAGATAAATTGGACCACATCAAAATTGAAATCTTTTGTGCCTCAAAGGACTTAATCACGATAGTAAAACAACTTATACAATGAGGGAAAAGATTTTGAAACCACATATCCAATCAAGGTTCAATATTCAGAATATAAAAAGAAATCTTTCAACATAACAAAAAGAGAAAGCATAAAAATGAGCAAAGTATTTGAATAGACACCTCCCCGAAGAAGATATACAAATGGTCAGAAAACAATGAAAAGATGCTCAGCCTCTTTAGCCACTAGGGAAATGAAATCAAAACTGCAATGAGATACCATTTTACACCCATTAGAATGGCTGTTAAAAAAAAAAAAAACCCACAAGATAATAAGTGCTGGAGAGAATGCAGAAAAATAGGAACATTTATTCATTATGGTGGCAATTGAAACCGGTGCAGCTGCTGGAGAAGAAAGTTTGGCGGGCCACTAGAAAGCTAAGTATAGAACTTCCATAGGATCCTGCAATCGCATTATTAGGTGTATGCCAAAAAGAATTGAAAGCAGGGATTCAAATATACTTGCACACCAATGTTCATAGTAGCATTATTCACAATTGCCAAAAGATGGAAACAACCTGAGTGTCCATCAACTGATAATATAGAAACCAATGTGGTATTTACATACAATAGGTTATTCAGCTGTAAAGAGGAATGAAGTTTTTATACATCTAACAACTTGGATGAACCTTGAAGACATCCTGTTGAGTGAAATAAGCCAGAAACAAAAGGAAAAAATATTATATGATCTCACTGATTTGAAATCATTAGGATAAGCAAACTCATAGAATCAGAATCTAGAATATAGGTTATCCGGGAACAAGGTGGGGCTAAGGGGTGGGAACTTCTGTCATTCCACAGGGGTCCCATGTGGACTGACAGAAATGTTCTGGTGATGGAAGATGGTAATCGTAGCAAAACATTGTGAAAGTAATTAACAGCACTAAAAAATATATATCTGAATGTGATTAAAAGGGGAAATTTTAGATTGAATATATGTAACAGAATAAAAAGTTTTAAAAAGTCCTTGGAAATATATTGCACAAACAATGAACCCCAAGTTAAACCATGGACTGTACTTAATAGTACAATAAGAAAAATATTCTATCATCAATTGTAACAAATGTTCCACACCAGTGCAAGGTGGTGATATATGAGAATCTTGTACTTTATGCTTGATTGTTCTGTAAACCCACAACTTCTATAATAAAGGGAAAAAATAAATAATACCCTTACTAGTAGTTATGCTATCAATATTCTTCTCCACAATTTTGTGCCATTAAGGGCAGGATGACCAAAGTTAAGTGATAAAGAATAAAATTGCACAGCAAATGTAGGACTAATTGACATACACTTAATTCATTAAGGGAGAAAGTTTGAATAGGATCAAAGGGATACATTTAACATTTGCTGTTCAAAAGTTATGTTGACATAACTTATGTAAGTAGTGGAGAAGGTTTGACTACCTATGAGTATGTTTAAGAGTTACTTCTGGAGGACCTCTTTTGTTGCTCAGATATGGCCTCGCTCTCTCTAAGCCCAACTCTGCAAGTGAAATCATTGCCCTCCTCCACTACGTGAGACATGACATTCAGAGGTAAACGTCTCCCTAGCGATGTGGGAGAGGATTCCCAGGGATAAAACTGGCCCTGGTACCATGGGATCAACAATTCCATTCTGACCAAAAGGGGGAAAAGAAGTATAACTCATAAAGTATCAGTGGCAGAGAGAGTTCCAATAGAGTCAAAGACTACTCTGGAGGTTGCTCTTACACAAGCTTCAGTTAGACATTGCTACCTATCATAACCTGCCAATCCCCAACCAGGACCATTCCATCCAATTCTAAAGAACATCTAGGACAGTGTATAAGATTCCACAAAAGTTCCATGCACTAGAGTAGCTTTCCAGAAATCTGCAACCTCCAGATGGGTCCTGAAATCTAGAGGACCCAGCCTTTCCAGAACATCATCTAGTTCTATCTCCCTATCCCATATTAGTGACAGAAGCTTCCAATATGAAAAAGTTAGAATGCCATAGCCCAAACAATCCTAAAGAGAGGGATGGAAAGATCAAAGGTGATGGTGGAGTTATACAGAGAAGATAGGATTTAACAAATGAATATGAATGTGAATAATTAAATAGATACCTCTTTTAGTCTCCAGTATCTTGGAGCAACTAGAGGTGAAAACCTAAAATTGTGGAATTGTAACCCATGCCAAACTCTGAAACATGTTCTACAACTAATTGTGGTGCTGTGCTTTGAAATTTATTGCTTCCTTGTATATATGTTATTTTTCATAAAAGAAAAAGGGGGAAAGGTCAATTGTGATGATAAAAATATTTGGGTTCTTCTAATTTCCTATTTTCTGGACATCTAGGAGGAGAAATCTGAGAGGATTGTATGGTAACCCATGATAAAAAAAAAGTTATGTTGACAAAAAAATTAATAGAGTACTAACTTGTACAGTAGTTTTGGGAAGAGATATGAAGTATCCTTAACGGTTTTCCTATTTTCAAGCTATGCATGAAGTTATAAGGAGGCTGAAACATTAGGTTGGACTATATGAAATTGCCCTTTTTGTTGGACAAGTTTAGTTGGACATCTGCAATTTCATATGGGTCAACATAAAAGAGGAGGGAATAGAGATAAAAATGGAAACAACTTTGATAGAGCCATCAATAGAACATGATATTAACTTGTTATAAAGTCATAGAAATAAATACAGAAATCACTGTATTATTCCAAATTTGGAGAACCAGAAGAAAGATTGTGCCATAGATAGATGACAAATTAGAGTTAGACATGACTCATTGTGATAGATATTTTTAAGAACTTGATATGAATGAAGCTGAGTGTTAGCTTTCCTGGGCAGCAAGAGTATGATCAAGATTTTTTAAACATTTCACATCTACAATATACTTATAATAATAAGAGGTTATCGCTTATTCTGTATCTACAGTGTCTCTTTAAATTAATTATACTGTTCTGAGGATTGATGGAAGGGTATATAGAAATAACTGATTAAATTTTGGAATAATCAACATGCTCCCTGGCCATAGTGTATATTGTTTGATTTGCACTTGGTGAGGGGTGGGTGGACAGGACAAGGAGCTTATGAGCGGAAGTTTTTACTTCCAGATACCTAGAATCTGGGATGAAAAAGAAAGAGAAATAAGAGCATAGTGTGAAATTTGGTCTTACTTTTGTTCTAAGCACTCAATTTTAACCTCATTAAAAGAGAGGCATTAAGTAGAAGCAGAAGGAACACTTTATACAATAGTCTTCAAGAAACACAGGGCAAACTCAATATGATAATGTGTGATCTAGAAGGGATGAGCATTTCATTCACTTCAGTTGGGTACTTAGAGCAAGCACTCCAACATTATGAGAATTGTGAACAATTATGTCATTGCCTGATTCTGGAAGAGTCACAGCAGAGTTCTGATATAGATGGGATATTGGTACAAGATGACTGATGTGGGGGGATATAGTGTCCATTTTGTGCCTGACAAAAATATCACAAGTGCCCAATGAAAATAAACTTTTTGTGAGAAATACCCCTTTACGTCTCCAAAAGTATCTGAACGGAGACAACGGCAAGAGGACTTTAAAGAGGATACAAGTTCTGTGTTATTCAGAAGAGAGGAAGAACAGGTGGAATTTAATTTACTCATTTATCTCATAATTAATTATGATATTAATTACTGACTTTGTTCTGGGGAAGGAAGCACACCTGTTCCACAAGAAAGACACTACCAGTGGTTAGCATGGTGGGGATACAAACCAGTAACTAAGTAAATGGTGAAAAATCAGTCAGAGCATTGTGAAAATAAGCCCAGAAGAGGAGCGAAAATCCCACATGAGGAGTACCACTGCAGTGAGACCTAAAATGTGGGAGGAGTTAGCCAGGTGAACCTGGGAAGGGAACATGGGCAATCCATACCATGGGAACAACTTATATAGAAGTCAGACAATAGAGGTGATGCTTTGGAGGAACCAAAAGCTGAATTAAATAACTAGAGTGCACGGGGTCTTAAAGAAGAACAGAAGGCTGAAGAACAAATAAGGCAGATTAAAAATTGTGCAGGTTCTTGGCCTGATCCTGAAAGCAATGGGAAGTAAGTGAAAGGCATCCTATTTATTAGATTTACACTTTAGAAATACCACTCTGATTATCATATGGAGGATAAATTGAAGGGGAGAAATATTGGAGGAGTGGAGGATGGGGAGGGAAGAAGGTGGGGCTCTTTCATTATCTAGGACCTGAGCATTCAACTAGAGTAATGGCAGGGAAGTGAAGGAGAGAGAACAGATTTGAGAAACACTTAGACAATAGAATGGAATGGATAAACTGATCTATAGAATGAGAAATTTGGAGAGGTTGAAAGATGGTGGCAATAGTTTTGCCTTTGGCAACTAGGGAAAATGTAGTGCCATTCCCTGGGTTTGGCCTTATGAGAGGCTTGCAGTGGGATTGCAAATTAGACCCTCATGCCACTTTCCTTATAAATCCCAGTACAACATGCTTCCCTGTCATTTGTCTTAACATTTCTTGTGGGTCCTTGTCAGTTCGTTTATGTGTCTTCTCATTTCTCTAACATCTACATTTTGGAGTGCACTAGATCTCATTTCTTGGACCTCTATTCTTTTCTTCCTACACCACTCTCTAGATGACCCATCTACTCTCAGGGCTTCAAATTTCCACTCAAACTTCAGTCTTGAACTCAGAATACATATCCATTTGGTAACTTGTATCTCTACTTGGGTGTCTAATGGGTATCTCTCATACTCAATATGTCGAAAACTGAGTTCCTTATTCCACATCTGCCTACTCCTTTTAATCCTATCAAGCAACTTCTCCCATGTTTTGGTTCTTTCTGGTCTCCTTAGTTTTGCCTTGTCCCCAGACAGCCAAGTTGAGCTCAGTATTTCAGAAATAAAGAGACCAGATGGGAGGCTTTGTAATAATCCAAGAGAATGATGAACCAGGGTGGTAGAAAAATGGGTAGTGAGATGTATTTAGATTCTGGATTTAGTTTGAACTTATCAAGCTCATATTTCCATTTCATAGTCTTTGTATGGTGCCTTTGACTTCAATGCTTTTCCACATGATACTCCCAAAGCCAACTCTCTCATCGTGGTAAGGTTCCCCCATACCTCCCTAATATTTCACCTTACCAGGACATTTTATATTCCCCCTTCCCTGCTTTATTTCTTCCTTTTATCACAGTCACTCTTTAGCATTGTACATATATATTATTGTACCTACCAATAACACATTGTCTTCCCACTATAAAGTAATCTCCATGGGACAGGGATTTTTTTCTCTCTCTCTCTTTATTCCTTACTCCAGCCCCCATACATTGTGTGTGTAGTAGCACCTGGTACATAGTAAATATTCAGTGCATATGTGTGGAATGAATGAATGGATTGATTAATTTCAAAGCAGTTGACTGAAGAAATAGCATCTAGAAATAGTGCGTATGCTATCACTGCCAAGCATTATTTTCCCAAATCTTGCTGCATTATTTTGAAAGGTGTACCAAGATGATTTCATAACGAGAAATTCCAGAATGGTTCAATCACAGCTAGCCACTAATGGTAACATTTATCATGTTAAAAGACAATTGGAATAAAAATAAATCCAGAATTAAGATAGAGCTTTGTAAGCAATAGAATTAAATAATTCCCCCCACATAAAAGAGATTGGTGTATATAACCTCAGAAATAAAGTGTTGAAACTCTTGATCCCAAAGCAAAATAACTAATAAAAGAAATTAAATATTTGAAAACATCCATGGAATTATGCTATTATTTTGCATCTATCAAACACCAGTCCTCTCGAATAATTCAAGAGAAGGTTGTGACAATGTACTACCCCTAACCTATGAAGTAGAGATATTTTATATTCCAAGGACTTTGTTTAATGAAACAGTTGTTTTACTATTTACAAGTGTTAAAAACTCAGACTTGATCCAGAGAAAATAAAACCATAGAAGTGAAACTTCATTGAAAAACATCAAAGAATTGTGATATTAGTGTTCAGTTCCTTTAACCAAGATTACATTTGTTTAAAAAAGAAATCTTTATATGTGGTAAAAGCAGAATGTGTACTAAAAAACTGTTTTAAAAATCATAAAATATATTATTACTAAAAAACATTAATTGCAAATAAACCTATTTGGCCTCAAAATGAAAATGTATCTGACTGCTACTCCAGCAGTTTCCATTTCCTATAGAGTGCACTGATAATGAGTCTCAGTTGTTTTCTGTTATACACTATCATTTTCCAGGGGTTCATAAATTATACAATACTCTGCTTAATCTTCCACACCTTCCCTTGCTTCTCTCTTCTCTGTTTACACGTTCTGAGTATATGTCAGCCAATATCAGCATTTTGATTATAAACAGAATGAAAGTTCTTCCAAAGACTGTTAGCACACAGAGCAACTTATTTTGTAATTTTTTTCTCTTTTTTTCCTCTTTCTTTTCCATAAATCCGTAAGCAGTATAACATTTCTTTTTGCCATCACATGAACTTGGCATTTTAAACTAGCCTGGAATTAGCTTTTCTATGTGTTCATGAAGCATTAAAGCTTTGCTGAACAAAACAGCTTCTTCTGACCTCTGCTAGAAGAAATGGAATATCTTTAAGCATGCTCTTTTTGTTAATGGGTTTTACCATTTGTAATTCTCTCCCCAAATCTCTTCCCTGTGGTTCATATTCTTGCCCTTCTTGTGTGGCAATGTTCAGAAAAAAAATCATTATTTGCTCCCTGCAGTATTTTCATTTCAATAAAATTTAGGATTGCAATCAAATCATGCTATAAAATAAGTTAATAGTTATTTTACCTAGATGATTAGTTTGTCGAATGCAAAATTATCAGGGCCTTAAGAGTTAAAACAGGACCCATATGTGAGAGTTCACATTCCTTTTCAAGTGCAAGTATGCCTTAGGATTACCATCTCTGATACCTGAAGTAGTTTAAATGCCGCTAATGAAATATTCTTTATTTTGAATTAAATGAAAAATAGAATAATCCTTAGGCTGGAGAATGTATAAACAAGAACTGGTATAGCCATCCAATGAAATACTATTTAACAATAAAAAAGGAGCATAATACTTATACATGGTACAATGTAAATGAACCTCTAAAACATTGTGCTAAATGAAAGAAGTCAAACACAAAAGACCACATATTATATGAGTCTATGTGGAATGCCTAGAAAGAGCAAATCTATGGAAAAAGAAGGTAGGTTAGTGGTTGCCAGGAGTTGAGGGTAGGAATAGGGATTGCTGGTGAACAGGCTCATGGGATCTTACTAAATTGATGCAAGTGTTCTAAAATTGGATCATGGTAATAGTTGAAAAAACCAGTTAGTTTACTTAAAGTCAGTGAATTGTATGGGTCATTTTTTATGGCATGCAAACTATAGTTAAATTGTTTAACATATAGATGTTTAGGTCTATGCACTCATAAATACCCATATACTGTCTCTGAAAAGTCCTCACTGCTTTCCATGTCGATAACTTCACAAAATGTCAACCAAAACCATTACCAATAAAAAAATGATAGGGCTTTAAAATATATATGATTAATAGAAAATAATAGATGGTTTGTTCACACTATTGAAATGAGAAACAAAAGGAATAACACAGGTCCTTATGACAACTTTGCTTCAGAAAATCGCTGCTCTGTTGCTGAAAAACATAAATATCCTCCTTTACTCTTAGCCTACAAGTTCTAGAAATACTCCTTAATATTTTTCCATATTATTTCATATTTCACCAAAACCTGAGTTGAATAAATACATATTACATCTTTACAGACCACACGAATAGTTGCATCACTTTTAGAACACTAAATGAATAAATAAATCACCATACATTCAAATAAAACAGCAGTAAAATGTCCCCTCAAGTTTCAGCTATCTTAATGAAGTTTGATAATTTCATAAAAAATGAACTAGTTGGGAGAATTGTATTCAAGATTTGAGCAAAGTCACAAATATTTGAAAAACTTTTCTTTCCATTCTGCAAATATGTTTCAGCACTTAGTATGGAGCTATTTTTAATAGAACTCTTTTAATCATATCTGTACCCATTTTGTGTCCCATTCTGTGCCCATTTAGGGTATGAGTTTTATTGAGGGGTTATCATCATGTTTGTTTATTTTCATTGTCCTAAGAAAGAGATTCAAATATTAACATAAATAATGGGCAACTGATTTGCTTTGGGTACTTTATTTTGATCTTTTATTATGGATGATAGCTTATTTTTTAATTTATGACTGATAGCAATGAATCAAGGATGTTAATTGTTATGCGGAAAGATTGAACTTGGGGCTTTGTCTTTTTAAGTACTAGTCAACAATCAGAGGAGGTCCCCACATCCAAAGTACACCTTCTTGGTGTCGATAATGGACTTGCTCAATGAAGGAGGTGTTTGAAAAATCTGTTACTGTGTTATATCATCCACTGGCCAAGAATCCCAGGTTCTAATCAGCTCGATGCTTTACAGTGTTGAGATTGTAATGTATGAACTAGCTTTGTCATAAATCTCAAAGACTAAAGGAATCGGGGTAATCAATAGGATCTCGAGTTTGTGGAACACCTAAGCCACGTGAAAGGTGCAACTGCCACTTAGTTCTCACTAAACTTTGCTGCAAAGAATTATCAGATGCAGCATACAAAGGTATTCTGAATTTTCTAAGTTTTTCTGAATTTTCAAGATGAAAAGCTGGATAGTTCCTAATTTTTAAATGTCAACAAATAATTTTAAACATTGTACACAGCAAACAAAACTTACGAGAGAACTGGACCTCCTCGTGGTCAACTTAATACTTCTGACTTACAATAAATAGCATCTAGTTTGTGCTACCCAAGATCTTTTGTGATTTGGGCAGTTGCGTAGATGTCCAGCCCTGTTGCCTACCAATATCACAGTTTGGCCTTTGCCTTTTAATATACTGGTCCTTTTGCCTAAAGTGCCTTTCTCTCTCATAACTACCTAGAAAATTTCTAATTTTCAATTCGTTTATGAAATATTCCATTTGAACTTCTGGTCCTCCTCCAATGTAACAATTGTACCTCTATTAAAGCAATTATTATATGTAATTATTTAAATGGCTCTCTAGTGAAAACAGTTTCCTAATGTTCCTTGAAGGTAGGATGTCAGTTGTTCTCATTTATATTTACAGCATAGTAACTGGCAGATTGCTGACACTTAAATATTTTAATGAATGAGGGAAAGAATGAATGAATGACATATAACAAAAGGTAAATTCATGCCTTAGCTTTGCTACTGATTATTTCTATGATCTTGAGCAATTCACTTCAACTGCCAGAGTGTCTGTTTTCTTACCACGATGATGAAGATACTGGCCTTGATTTTCCCTGTGGTCTTTAATATTTTATTTTGATGCAAGTGATGGTAATATTGCTAGTAAATGAATAATGTTTATTGAACCCTTATTATGTGCTAAGAACTATGATAAGTGCCTTCAAAATAGCATATCATTCAATGCTTACGTGCCATTAAAAGATAAGTATTATTTCTGTCCTCATTGTACAAATAAGAGGATATCTGGATAAACACATTTTGTTCTAAATCACTAAGCTAGAAATTACAAAGTTATTATTGGATTCTCTTTCACTTCATTCTTCTCAGAGGCAGCCTCTCTGTTTCCACAGAAGATTGTACTTATTGTACTTTTACCCAAAGGAGGATATGCATACTACTTGAAGTTTCCTTTTTTTCATAGACTTTAATTAGAGTAACAGACAAGGTTGGAAATTGCCAGTATGACCCTACGAACTCTGTTATTCCCACCATGTAACACTGTATCTCTCCTACTCCAAATCACACAGAACCCCATGAATCCGTAGGTTTGGTGTCACCTAACAGCATGTTAGGACTGCAGAATTATTATCGTCATCTCAAACCAGAATCAGAATCTGCATTTTAGCAAATCCCCAGGTGGTTCCAATGCACATTAAAATTTGAGAAGCTCTGGCATAGAGGAAACTTCGTCAT
Source organism: Myrmecophaga tridactyla (assembly GCA_004026745.1). Taxonomy (NCBI): domain Eukaryota; kingdom Metazoa; phylum Chordata; class Mammalia; order Pilosa; family Myrmecophagidae; genus Myrmecophaga; species Myrmecophaga tridactyla. Next base: position 85,837 of record PVIY010002420.1, read on the forward strand.
GGCTCATTTATCACTGCAATCCCATTAATAGGGAGATCAAAAGAGATCTTCAAAGAGGAGGTGTTCCCAAAAGTGGAGTATAAGAAGAGGTAAGATGTGCCAGTGAGATGATCCTAAAGTCATGAAACAATTTAAATCATGATAGTAGTGAGTTCCATATTTGAGAGAATACTGTAATATGCATTTGCAATGCTTTCTACTTTAGATAGTAATGTCGATTGATCAAACAGTGCAATTGCTACGTTTAGTGTGAATTACTGGTTACTTGTCTTCTTTCAGAGAAAGAAAATTTTACTTATTTTGCTTTCATCCTATGGAGAAGTCTGAATCACATCAACTGAAATTGTATTCTGTTTAGAAACTTTAATTACATTATAGCAGACTCATACTTTATTTGAAAGGAAGTCTTCTGGAAGCCCCCCGCTCAGTCCGCCCCCCACCCCACACACACACGTGTTGCTGCATGGAACAGCAGATTCAGTGTGCCAAAGCCTTCTGAATTTCCAAAGGAAGTGAAAAAGCTGAATATTCATTTTAAGTTTGTACATCCCACACTTACAGATCCTGCACCAGTTTTAAACCATAATAACAAAATGTCTTTAGTTGAAATCATTACTAATAATTGCTATTGTTAAGCACAACCAGATACTTTCTTGAGTGATAACAAGACAAGAAAAGGTTATAGCAAATGAACTCTGAAAAAATTCTGTCTTTTTAGTGAGCAGAACTTTTTCTTGGTTTCTTATTTCAAGAAAATGGTGTCTAGCTAGATGAGAAGGTTACAAAAATGGGATGCACATCACCTCAGTGTTATGTGTTTTCAAGAGGAGTCATTCTTCTTTTACTTTATCTCTTCCTGGATAATTGGGTATGTGGGAAAGAACCCTCCCTTGTGCTATTATACAGGTTTTAAAAATGGTCTCAGCATAATTTAAGAACATTGTTGGAAATTGAATCATGTTCCACACAAAGGCATGTTCAGGTCTTATGGATGTGAACCCATTTGTCTACAGGAACTTTGAGAATGTTATTAGTTAAGGTGTGCCCAAACTGAATGTGAGTGGACTTATTTAATCCAATATGCTTGAAATCCTTACAAGCAAAAGCAATTGGATACTGAAGGAGAAGCCACAGGGAGCAGCTAGAAGCTGAAAATCAAGGGAACCCAGTAGAAAAGGGAGAAGATGTCATCAAATGCATTTCCATGTGACAGAAAAGCCCAGAAACCCCAAAGATTTCCAGCCAGTGGGAAGATACTAACCCTTGGAGGAAGCAAGCCTTCTAGCCTCTGTAATGTGAGCCAATAAATTCCTGTTCTGTTGCTAAGTCAACTCATTGATGACATTTGTTTAAATATCAGGGTAAAAAGAAAAGCATCTTTTTCCTGGGAATCATATTTCATGCTTCCCATTGAATTCCTCTTGGAAATGATGAAAGGGAAAAGATTCATGCAAGGGAAGTCAGTCTTGGGCAGAGTAAGGTAGACCTGTTTTGCATATGCATCGGTATACATATTTTTTTCTTTCTGTTTTATCAATTTAGAAATGTGAAATGATAAAAAACCATGTTATGTTGAAACTGGTAACTGGAATCTCAGGGTCAGGTGAGCAAAATCTGGAGTAAGGGTAGCAGTAATTGTTATGGATTCTAATCGGTAAAATGAACAATAGGAAATTGTCTGGACCATTGGAAAAGTACTATTAATTCCTTGAGTATAACCATTAAGTGTGTTGGGTGAAGGTGATAAAATGGCATGTAACAAATGAGCAAGCAGTCTTGGGCAGGAAAGCAAACTGAAAGACCAGGAAAGAAGGTTCAAAACCGAGCACTTCTGTCACCAACATTTTTACTATCTATTCAATTTGCCTGACAATTTTTGAGAGTTCTTTTTTATGGACAATCCTGAGAGAATGAGATTTCCACTGTGACTCCTTTTTCTTAAATGACCCCTTGCTCTTAAACTCTGCTGGTCCTCTTTATTAGTGAACTTCTCTATGAGACTCTGGTAAATTGTTTGCTTCTGACTAGGTTCCTATTTTACTTCCTTAGCAATGTAGGTGCATTAAGTCATGAATTTTCACAAATGATATTTTACTTAAAAAAAAAAGTCTTCATACATTCAAGGGCCTTTTTTTACTCAGAAAGTTTAGCTGAATTTTTTGAAAAATTTTTCATCAATTCGACTTGATATTTGCATATTAACTATGAGCCCTGTCTCATGGTGATTGATTATACCAGGCTGATTCTTCTTGAAATAGATATATCATCTTTGTGCAAAGAACAGTCCTTTCCCCCTCTTGATTATCAGTTCTTATGTTTTTATAAGGTTAATGCCTTTACTAACATCATACCTTGCCTCAAAGCTATATAAGTATATGAAATCTAATTGCATAACATGCAATTAAAAATTTACCCTCTTCACTATTCATCCCATTATAAATATACATACATACATATATACATACATAAATACATTTATCCACACATACATATATCTGATCACTGCTGATTGTGTCTGGCACAATATGCTTTTTCTGTATATTTCACCTTGCCCTTCAAAATTGTGCCCAAGGTAGAAACCAACAATTTAAACTCGGAAGCTTTCATTCCCAACCCCTTTTGACTTAAAATACTGTGCTTTGTTTCCTAACATTTTCTACTTTCTTGACATTTCTGTATTTGACATCCTGTGCATTGAATTCCATTTTTTTCAACATGCAGTGTAGAATGAAAAGGAATTCTAAATTTTAAGAAAATTTAGAAGGAATCTGGTGACCCTTTTAAAAGTACCTGTATATAATCGATGGAGTCAATTCTGTTCTGCAGTTGTGCCAATAAAAAAGATGACTTGTGAGTTTGTAGCTATAAATGTGTTTGGTTTGTTTGTGTTGAAAAGTCTTCTTTAAAATAAGAAAGATGGTGAAATCAGGAGGGAAGGCAATTGTAACGTTATTGATCATAAGTCAGAAGTTTCTTGTGGCAATCATATTAATATTCCTTCTCAAATAAGATATTCATACCCTGTATATACATACATGGAGGTGGTCAGGACAGCTTGTCTTCTCTTCCTGTCTTTCTGCATTACTTCTCACAAGAACCAGAGTGGTTCATCCATCCACTCATTAATTTTGTGCATGTGTTCCTGCCACGTGTAAGGTACTATGTTAGCTTTGTGAGAAGATATCTTAAGACAATATTTCAGCATTATAATGAAATTTGTTTCAATTCAATACATCAAAGAGTTAGTACACGTATTGGCTATCAGGATATGTGCTATACCTGGCAGTAGGATAGAAAAATAAAGGTTGGAATCTTTTTCAGAGCGATCACAGTCTCTTAGAGAAAAAAATACAGGAGTCTAATGATCTGTTGGTGATGCATATGTACAGAAAAGGAGCCATTAATTAGCCTAGAAGTGGAAGAAAGGTGAAGAATATGAGTAGGGACTTCTCAGAGATGATGACAGTTTAGTTGGGTCTTGAAAAAGGTAGATGATCAAGGCAATTTTGGATGGTGACATCCAACCAGTTTGCAGGAAAATATAGAGCTGTGAAAATGCAAGCCATACTCAGATAATCTCCAAAAGGCTGTGTAATGGGGACACTAGTAGGAAGTGAGTTTGGAAAAGTAGATTGGTAAAATTCATGGAACTGTGCTACACGAGCAGGACCCCTGAGTTAAACCATGGACTTTGATAGTATAAATTAAACGATTATAAAAATGTGCTATCATCAATTGTAACAAATGTTCCACACCAATGCAAGGTTTTGGTGGTTAGATGGTATATGAGAATTCTGTATTTTATGCATGATTTTTCTGTAAAACCAAAACTGAGAAAAAAAAAATAGATAGGGATGTGAGTAACAATCTCAAGTACCGTGCTATAGAATTTTGCATGTATTTAGTAGAAGCTGGGGATTATTTCAGTCAAATTGACATGTGATCTAACAGTGACATACAAGAACAAATAACGGTGGAATTTCTGCTTAGATGGCTCTAGGAAGAAAGCAGACGAAATTCTAAGTGCCTTTAGTGTAGTTGAGACTGAAGATATATTGTTGGCACTTATAGTAACTTTAGTAAATATGAGTCCTGAAAGCATTACATTTATAATCACAGAATATCCATATCTGTGTGATACATGATTCAAAATTTACGGTTATCTTGGCAGTCATTCATTTTATCTTTAGAGGACAAAACAAAATCCTATATTGACTCCAGGCAAATTTATTTGTTCCCTAAGATACTGAGAAGTTAACTATAAGTGTAACAGAGAACCAATGCTATCATTTTTTCTAATATTTTCGTAAATATTCACTCTGTACAACCAAATAATACTGCATTTATGTATTTGGAATATGTGATCTATTTTTGGACAGTCTGTGTGATATAGATATATAGCTTATGCTTCACAGAGGTTATCCCAAATGTTCTCACCTTTTGTTTCACCAGAACAATCAATGCATATCCTGAACATGCCAATATAGTTCTTAGTTTTACTTACCATTGAGTTAGGTAGATATGTAGTGGCGATAGATAATAATAGTGCAATAATGATAAAGACAGTAATAATTCCTATTAATTCTATAGCTGATGTTGTTGCTCCTTTATTTTTTGATGGACCCTGTGTTATGTGCTGATCTTTATAAGTAGCTACTCATTTAATCTTCACTTTAACTCAGAGAAAGTTTTTCATTTTATGGCTAGTGACTCATGGATATTTAGTACCTTGCTAAAATCTTGTAGCAAGTAAGTGGTGGATCAAGAATGAGTAACCAACTCTTTCTGAATTCCACCAGGGATTTAATTTTCTTGTTAAGAGTAGTGTCTCAATCCTACTCTACATAGTTTTCTTTTCTTTCTCCTTTAAAGCATTTCTCAGCTAACATGAAATACCTTTAAGATTATTTCAATTACTTCAGAATTTCTGATATATTTTTAAAGGGCATCTATTCATTGTCTGGTATGGTTTGTTTTACCATTTGAGCAATTCTTCAATTCAAATAAGTTATTTTAAAAAGCCTATAGATTATTTTAGCATTAGCTGAGGATATTGAATAAGAAAGTTTCTCTTTATGGTTTTATATTTCAAAATGTCTTAAAAGATTAAAAATATTTCATCTTAATGCTACTACTTAATTCTTAGATGCACAAATCTGTAATTCCAACTCAATATATTGTTGACATTTCTTTATATATCAACATTTAACGGTTCATTTGGTGACTTTGATAAACCATTAAGCTTTCTAGATATGAGAAGAAATTTTATGAATATCTGTGTCTTATATTCTAATCATTAATACAATTTTGTGAGGAACTTGAAGTTAGAGAAGTTAGGAAATATTTTGGAGACATTTGAATAGCTCCTGCCCTCTTTTATTTGCTTCTTGAATCTACTTTAGATGACTGTGCTATCAGATAAAATCAGCTCCCATGGATTTTTTTTTTTTTTCCCACATGGGCAGTCACCGGGAATCCCATGAATTTTTAAAAGGCCCAAAATAATTTAAGGACAAATTTGATATTGATGTTTAAGTAAATTTCATTGAATACCATGGGTACATCTATGATATTCTGTTTAGTCAAAGTCATTTTAATAACCCAAAATAATAATCACATAATTTATCAATTAAAAAAATAACTTTTCTAGATTATTTATACTTTTTTGATTTTGTTAGGTATTTTGGAGTTTCAAGTTCATCAATTTGAATTTCAGGTCAACTTCACCCATTGTTAATAATTCATTTAGTAAGAATCTACTGAGCTCTTATTAGGTACTAAGCCCTGTGATAGACACTAGGAAAAAGTTTAAGTTGTACAATAAATAAATAACTCTACCACTTGGTGATCTAATAAAGAAATCAAACACATTTATTATAAAGAATAAAGGCTGAGGGTGTCTTCTAATTCAAATGGGATGAGGAGAGCAAGGCTTTCTGAGGAAGTGACCTTGAAGGTGAGAAGTGAAGAAAGGGAAGAAGTTTAAAATGGAAAGACCAAAGGAAGAAGAGATTGAGGTGGTGTGTTATCTATTGCTGCATGACAAATCACTTCAAAATTTAATGGCTTAAAAGGAGGAAGAGAAAAATGAGACAAAATAAAGTTTCATTGGCTGAGAGATTTTAAACAGAATCAAGAGATTATACTGGAAATTAGTCTTATGCATTATAAAGATATCCTTTTTAGTTTATGGTGGACTGGAGTGGCTGGAGGGAAGTACCTGAAACTGTTGAGCTGTGTTCCAGCAGTCTTGATTCTTGAAGATGATTATATAACTATATAGCTTTTACAGTGTGACTTTGTGTTGAAAACCTGGTGTCTGATGTTCCTTCTATCCCGGGTATAGACAGATGAGTAAAAAAAGGATAAATAGATAATGGGGGGATAAAGGGTAAAAAAAATAATAATAATAGATTGAAATACTAGTGGTCAATGAGTGGGAAGAATAAGGGGTATGGTATGAATGAGTTTTTTTCTTTCTTTTTCTGAAGAAAGAAATGATGTTCTAAAAATGATCATCATGATGGATGCACATGACAATTTTGTGAGCCATTGATTGTGTACAGTGGCTGGACTGTATGTGTGTGAAGGTTTCTCATTAAAAATATTTTTTTAAATGAGCAGAGAGATACAAGTGCTGGAGAAAATGTGGTGAAAGATGTATGTATTCACTGTTGGTAGGGAAGCTGAGAGTGCAGCCCCTCCAGAGGGCCATGTGGTGGTTCCACAGGAGTCTAGGGGTGGGATTGATCCTACACCACCATTGTTAGGAATATACATGGAGGAACTGGGAGTGGGGGGATGAATGGACATTTGCACACTGGTGTTTATGGCACCAGTGTTTGTGATTTGCAATGAATGGAGGTGACCTAAGGGTACATTGACCAAGTAATGGAAAAAAAAAAAAACTTAAAATAGCATGCATTTATTAGCATCTTATGTTTTCTGTGGGTCAGGAATCCAGGCACAGCTTTACTGGATGCTTCTAGCCCAAGGTCTCCCTTAGGTTGCAACCAGGCCCTTGGATGGGATTGTGATCTCGCCTGAAGACTCAACTTGAGCAGGATTTGCTCCCAAACTCACTCACAAGCTCATAGAGAGGATTCAGTTCATGGGGAGCCTATGGACTGAGGGCCTCAGATTCTTTAAGAAACTGAGACTTTTAGCCAGAGGCCTCCACAGTGCCTTGCCACTTAGTCCTTTCCACAGGGCAGCTCACAACATGGGTTTGACCTCCCTTAGAGCAAGCAAGCAAGAGCACCAGCATTTTTGTAACCTAACCACAGAAGTGACATTCCATCACTTTGCCATATTCTATCCATTAGAAGCAAGTCAGTAGGTTGAGTCCACACGCGTGGGGAGAGGACAACAATGGTATGATATCAGGAGATGGGGATTGTTAGGGGTCATCTAAGAGGCTGCAGATCGCAAACGGAAAGAAAATCAGGTGCAAAAAGTGTTAAATCAGGAGATTAGCTGGGAGTGTTCTGGGATTTGTCAGGAGACCTGTGTGGCTGAAGAGTAGGGGAAGGAGACAGACACAAAATTTAGGGCCACCTGGGGCACAGTAGGAAATTGGCAGTGTTACACAATGCCTTCCAGATGATCATTTTAGTGAAAAGCATGCATGGGTTAAAACAAAAAGAGAGAGAGAGAGAAGAAACCCAAGTAAAAGAACGTTAAATATATCCAAACTCATAATTTCAATGAAGTAGGGTAGCAGTATAACTCTGAATCCTCGCACACATACATCCAGTTATGACGGAACTATGAATTATGCATGTAGCATTTCTAAGCTTCTCACAGTTTTCACTGGAGCCTGCATTTCAACACTGATTGCAAACGGTCCATGAATCCATCCAAAGTCAGAAATGCTGAACAAAAGCTGCTGTTGCCTGGGACAACCCGGGCCTTTAAGCATGTTAGGACATAAATTGTGTTTCTAGGAATTTTCACAGGATATATTTTTTTTAAACTCATCCCTGCAAACCAAATACTTCACATAATTTGAAGTTTCTTATGATTTTTCAAAAGATGTCATTTATAGCCCCACGACAGAGATGAATTTTAATGTGCGATTGGAGCACGTGTTCCCTGGGATATTTGATCCTGTAATTTATGGCATTGTTCTGCCGTGGAGGCAGCTTTTTAGGAAATTGTTCGACTTCCACAAAGTGGGTGATAGAACTTAAATATGTGCCATATGGATAAAAGAATAAAACTAGAGTTTTCTTAGATTTAGAGATTTACTGGAAAGAAAAAATATTATCAAAGAAATTGAAAGTATTATTCGTCTGTGAGGGAAAATGGAAATAAGCAATAGCCCCCATAGCAAGTATTTTAGAAATCATGCTCCTTAGAGTGATTCTTTTGGAATAAGTATTTTTTTTTCTTGCGTGATAATATCTTATTAAGCAAATCATTTCGTGCACAGAGGATTCTTTCATATCAGTTTGTCTGTCTGTCTTTCTATCCGTCTATACAGCCTGGAAGGATGGGGGTGGGATTTTAACTTTATCATGTGCACAAATAAAATTATACCATGGTTATAACTGGGAATATTATTTTAGGTTAGAGCATGTATCATTATTTTGTTCACCATTAGTATTTCCAACATTAACTACTTAATTTTTTTATTCTTAGTAACCCATTACCAAAGAGCTAATTGAAGAACGAGAAATGTGTGTTAAGTTATTCCCCTAAAACCCCCTTTTCAGTAATTGTTTCTCCTTTCAAGAGAACATTATCTTTTTCACAGTTGGTCGAAGGGGTGTATTATGGGAAATTAAACATGCTTGGCTTTTTTCCTGAATTTTTTACTTAGCAACTAAAACTGTTCACCCCAGAGGTATTATTTAACTCTTCCCCAGACGCCCTCTTAATCAACAGCAGAAGGATTTCACAGTTGGAAAACTTTTTTTTTTATGGTCCCTGTGCCGGTTTGAAACTGTTGTGTATCCCAGAAAAACCATGTTGTTTAATCCTCATTCAGAACTGGTAGGTGGGATCTTTTTTAATGTTTCCATGGAGATGTGACCCACCCAGTTGTGGGTGGACATACTGATTAGGTGGTTTCCATGGAGATGTGTCTCCACCCATTCAAGTTGGGGTTGCTTAGTACAGTCCTCTAAGAGGGAACCATTTTGGAGAAAGCTTTTGAGCCCCCACAGCCAGAGACCTTTGGAAATGAGGAAGAAAAACACCCCTGGGGAATCCTTGTGAACCGATAAGCCAGGAGAAAAAGCTAGCAAATGTCACCATGTGCTTTCCCAGCTGATAGAGGTGTTCCAGATGGCATCAGCAATTCTTGAGTGAAGGTAACCTCTTGTTGGTGCCTTAATTTGGACATTTTCAAGGTCTTAGAACTATAAACATGCTCCTTAATAAATTCCTTTTATAAAAGCCATCCATATCTGGTATATTGCATTCCAGCAGCTTTAACAAACTAAAACAGTCCCCTAATACTATTTTACTTTCTTTTTATTTCTGTTTTAAATGTTTGTAACATTACAGAATAACAGCCTATACAGAAAATGCATTGTAAAAACCAAAGGTAGAATTTAGAACAGACTCACTTCTAATCACCTAAACATTTAATGGTGTTGAAGGTGTGGAGAAATGTTCCTAAAGAACAACTTGCAAATTGACACAAACATTGAAGAGTACTATCTAGCAATATGTCTCAATATTTTAAATGTGCAGACCTCCTTTTGATTGGTGAATTCAACTTCTAGAACTTAATCCCAAGGGAGTATGAGGAAAAAAGGATTCAGGCACAAAGATATTTATATGTATTTTATGTGTGTGTGTGTATGTGTATGTATATATGCACACACCTAAATAAATACATGACTATTCGTTGCAGTGTTCATATTGATTAAAAATCCATCTGTAAATCCATATGGAATTGCTAAATTTAATAATAAAATAATTTGTTTCAATTGTTTCAGCAATATGCTAGGCACTTTATATTATTATGTCATTTAATCTTCTCCACATCCCGATAAAACAGGTACTATAAATATCCCCATTTTTCAGTTGAAGAAGCTGAGTTGTAGAGATTTTAAATCACTATCTAAAGTCGTACAGCCAGAATTGTCTAGAATTCTAGACAACCAAAATAAAGAGAATATTACAATAAAGCAAGTCACATGAGTTTTTTTGTTTTCTGTGCATATATATATAAAAGTGATGTTTACACCTTACTCTATTAAGCGTGCAATAGCATTATGTCTAAGAAAAAAAACAATGAATGTACCTTAATTTTAAAACACACCCTTGCTTGATGTTGGCTGCTGACTGATGAGGGTAGTGGTTGCCAAAAGTTGGAGTGGCTGTGGCAATTTCTCAGAATAAAACAGAGTTGAAGTTTGCCACGTCAATTGACTCTTCCTTTCATGAATGATTTATTTTGTACCGTGTGATGCTGTTTTATAGCATTTTACACAGTAGAACTTCTTTCAAACTTTCCACTCAAAGATTGGAGTCAATCTTCTCAAACCCTGTCGCTGCTTTACGACTAGGCTGATGTAATATTCCAAGATCCTCTGTTGTCCTTTCAACAATGTTCACAGCATCCAGGAGTGGATTCCATCTCAGAAAGTGACCACTTTCTTTGCTCAAGCATTAGAAGCAACACCTCATCCATTAAAGTTTTATCATAAGATTGCAGCAATGCTATCAACTCTTCAGGCACCACTTCTCATTTTAGTTCTCTTGCTATGCTATTTCTACCAGGTCTACAGCTACTTCCTCCACTGAAATCTTGAACCTCTCAAAGTCATCCATGAGGATTGGAATCAAGTTCTTCAAAACTGTTAATGTTGATCTTTTTATATCCTCCTATGAACTGCAAATGATCTTCATGGCATCTAGGATGGCGAATCCTTTCTAGGAGGTTTTCAATTTACTTTGTGCAGTTTCATCAGAGGAATCATTACCTATGGCAGCCTGAGCCTTAGAAAATGTATTTCTTAAATAATAAGACTTGAAAGTTGAAATGACTCTTTGATCCATGGGCTATGGAATGGACGTTGTGTTAATAAGCATGAAAACAACATTTATCTCACTATACATCACCGTCAGAGCTCTTGGGTAACCAGGTACATTGGCAATGAGCAGTAAGGTTTTGAAAGGAATCTTTTTCTGAGCAGTATCTCTCGATAGTGGGCTTAAAATAGTCAGTAAACCATTTATAAGCAGATATGCTCTCCTCCCGGCTTTGTTCTTCATTTATAGAGTACAGGTAGAGTAGGTTTAGCATAATCTTAGGGTCCCTAGGATTTCCTGAATTAGTGAATTAGTATTGGCTTTGACTTAAAGTCACAAGCTGCGTTAGCCCTAACAAGAGAGTCAGTCTGTCCTTTGAGGCTTTGAAGCCAGGCATTGACTTCTCTTTCTCAGCTAGGGAAGTCCCAGATGGTATCTTCTTATAAGGCTGTTTCATCTACATTGAAAATCTGTTGTTGTTTTTTTAGTGTATCCGCCTTCATCAGTGATCTTAGCTAGATTTTCTGAGTCTAGCTCAGGCTTTCTGCAGCTTCTACATCAGCACTTGCTGCTTCACCTTGCACATATACGGTATGGAGAGGCCTTCTTTCCTTAAACCTCGTGAACTAATCTCTGTAAGCTTCAAACTTTTCTTCTGCAGCTTTCACACCTCTCTCAGTCTTCATGGAAATGAAGAGGTAGGGCCTTACTCTAGGTTAGGCTTTGGTTTGGGGGAATGTTGTAGCTGGTTTGAGGTATCTAGACCACCAACACTCTTTCCATATCAGCAACGAGGCTGTTTCACTTTCTGATCATTTGTGCATTCACTGGAGTAGCACTTTTCTTGTCCTTGAAGAACGTTTCCTTTTCTTTCACACTTGGCTAATGTTTGGCACAAGAGGCCTAGCTTTTAGTCTGTCTCGGCTTCCAACATGCCTTCTTCGATAAGCTTAATCATTTCTAGCCTTTGACTTAAAGTTAGAGACATATGACTCTTCCTTTCACTTGAACACTTAGAGACCATTGTGGGGTTTTTAATGGGCCTAATTTCAATATTGTGATTCAGGAGAGGGCAGCCTGGAGAAGTGGCCAGTGGGTTGAGCAGAGCACATGCAACATGTATCTGTTAAGTTTGCCAGTTTGTGGTATCCCCCAAACAATTACAATAGTAACATCAATGATCACACATCACCATAGCAGATATAATAATAATGAAAACTTTTTTAATAAGGAGAATCATCAAAATATCCAGAAACATAAAGTAAGCACATGCTGTTGGAAAAAATGGCACTGATAGACTTGGACAATGCAGGGTTGCCACAAACCTTCAATTTGTAAAAGAAAAGCAATCTCTGTGAAGTACAATAATATGTAGAGTAACAAAGCAAAGTATACCTGTATGATGAAGTCACTAAAAAAGTAGGCTTGACATTTATATAGTGACATGAAATGATAGTTAGGGATAACAGAACAACATGCTCCGTTATCATCACATGTATATAATCAATTTATTTTTATAGGATACATTTACATGTAGTAAATGTATGCAATTACTGTCTTATAAGTTGTAGTGTTCATCTATTTTCAGTATATTACATATCTCTAGTGATGGGATAAGCAGTCACAGTGCCCAGCTGACTTCCATATTGTACGAAGATGATATTGAATCTGACAAAGAATTAGAGGTGGGGCCAGACTAGGAGGCAGTATTGGCAATGATGAATTCCTAGCTACACCCTGACTTCCGAATTATTTCAACTGACATCTGCCCTTTGTGTAAACCATTTTGACCTGGAACCATTTTATTTTAAATAGCAGTGTTTTGTTTTGTTTTTTTTTAATTCCAAAAGCCATCGCTGTTGGGAATTTCTAGGTTGTACCATTATGGGTTTGTTTTTACTGAATGTGGGTGCTCTTTTTTTATTTGTTTATTTTTTTCTCTTTATTTTTTATTCATGAATATGAATATTAAAACATTTCTTATTGCAATAGGCTAATAAATGCATTCAAAATATAATTCTTATTTAAGTTTTATCTGCCTAAAGTTAGCTGGCAGAAAGTAAATATTGGTCCAGAAAGGAACACAGTGTTGTTATATTGCTTGCGGAAGGTATCTGAGCTTTATTTGTTCCATGATTCATGTGTTGACTGGTAACTGCCAATGAAAGTAAAAATCTATAATTTTAACAATATTTAAGTCATTATCCCTACTGACCATGAATGTTTTTGTTAGATTTTATTTATGTGATTTGTTGTGAGAAAATAAAAGGACTTTGACAAATGTTTTAGAACAAAATTGTCTCAGAATATTAAATACACTTTTCCAGATTGCATCTACATACATGGACACATACACACCCACATCTATGTATGTATATTGCCCACATATACACTACACACACTCCCTCTCCCTCTCTCTCTCTCTGTCTCTCTCTCTCTCTCTCTCTCTTTCTCTTTCTCTCTTTCTCTCTCGCTCACCCTCACCCTTTTGCCTTCTATTATGGATATGTTCAAGTCCTAAGCCCCTGATCGTTTGCATCTGAACCCACTTGTAAATAGGATCTTTGAGGATGTTATTAGTTAAGGTGTGTCCAAACTGAGTGAGGGTGGGCCTTATCCAATAGGACTGGAGTCCTTATAAATGGAGGAAAGGTGGACACAGCGTGGAGGATGAGGAGAAGACAGGGAAATAGACAGCTGTGTGACAGAGGCAGAGATTGAGTTATGGATTGTCTGCAAGCCACCACCTGAACAGACTTTACAGAAAGCATGGTCCTGCCAACCTCTAGGCTCCAAAAGAGTGAGAGAATAAATTCCTGTTGTTTGAGCCTATTACTCTGGTACTTGGTTCCACCAACCCTGGCAAAGAAGACACTTCCTATCCCCCAAGTCATTTTCCTTCTACACAAGACGTTGATTGGATGCCATGCAGGACAGGGTTACCATTAGCTTGCACCTCCAGGACACCATTAGATTTTTTTGAGGGGATGAGAGTTAGGGGATGGAAGGGGAGGGTTACCACAGAACTTCAATTCCTAGTAAGTAACTCACGTAGTTCTTTCTAATCAGGTTACCAGAAATCTTTCGGTAGTTCAGGATTCCATTATTTCTACTTCATAAGAAAACTATTTGGGGGGGGGGAATAAATAAGTGGTGAAATATTGACTTGCTTGCTAAAATGAAAATGAAAGAGGCAGCAATAGTTTGAAAAACAATACTGTTCCACACATTGCAGAATCAATATCCAACACAGCTTCGGTGGACAAACAGAAGATAGCTGTGTTCCATTCTTCCGGGGCATTTTTCTCTCCCACTCTGGGTATGAATTGCCTTGTTATCAAGGAAAATAAAAAATAAAAAATGTCTAGGATAGAAAGAAAGATGCATCACACCTTCTTAGTAAATTATTAACAAGAAAAATAAATCAACATGTTTTTCAGCCTCACCATAACATTTATAGATTGATCTCAGTCCTAAAGAACAATAAAACAATAACCTAGGTTTTTAGCTGTGAAAATTATTTTTAAACATACTCCTCAAGATTTCAAGACATTTGTTTTTGCCTTTCAGGTGGTGCAAAATAATCACTGCCTAGATCACATTTGCTTTGGTTATTTCTTTAGAACTGTTTACGATATTATGCACTTACCCTCTAAACACCTGTGTTTTTAATTATTTTAAAAAACATTCTTATTAAATGTCCCTTCTTTAAATTTTGTTTAAAAAAAAGAGCAAATCATTTTGATATTTAGTAATTTGACATTACAAGAGAAGGTAGGCTTTCATACGGTTCCTGGATTAATACATTCCCCGCTTTTCTAAGTATGTATTTAAAACCTATTTACACTACCCATTGTGCTGCGCACTGCTGAGTGAGCAACTCAGAAGGTCAATTTAGAGGGAGATTTTCATATCAAGTTTAGTTTATGGCCAGTTGGAGAAACCTAATATTTAAAACAATAAATATACTCAGTTGATAAGGGCTCTAATTCTGTGGTGCTAATGCTTTGAGAGAACAGATAGGGAATCAAGTACATCTGTCTGGGCAGATTGGGGAAGGCTTGCAAAAGAGGCAACATCTGATGTGGATCTTGATAGATGAACAGGAACGTTCCAAGCAAAGAACTTGTGCCACTCTCATTGCCACCACAGGGCCTTTGCACAAGCTTTCCCCCCTCTGCCTGGAAGGTACTTTACCTCCATTCCACTCTATTAGTTTCTTTACCTTATTAAGTTTGACTCTTCCTTCATATATCAGCATAAGCATTACTTTATCTGGGAGGCTTTCTCTGTCTTTACAGATTGGATTAGTTTTCCATCTAATTTATTTTATTGAGATATGTTCCTTTTCTTTGTTACACTTCCTCAGTATGTAATTATATGGACATTTGTGTGATTATTTCACTAGTATCTTCTTCACACTAAATGTAAATTTCATGAGAACCTAAGTTCACTTTTCTGTCTCCAGCATCTGAGACCGTGGCACACAGGAAGCATTCAATAAATACTAGTCAAATGAAAGGCACGATGAAATTTGCTAAGATTCAGGTTCCTCGTCCATAACATGGTTTAATGCCTACCCTATCTCTGATGAGTTATGAGATGTGAGATGTTTAAAAATATTCCATTTTATAAACATAATGCACGTCATCACTGTGTTCTGTATTCGTTTCCTAGAGTTGCTGTAACAAATTACCACAAAGCTGGTGGCTTAAAAAAAAAGAAATGTATTCTCTCATAATTCTGGGGGCTGGAAGTCTGAAATCCAGATGTCACCAGGGCCGTGCTCCATCTGGGGACTCTAGGGCAGGATCCATATTTGCCTTCCTCTCTTCCAGCTTCAGTCTAATCTCTGCCACCAGGTCACCTAGACTTGTCCTCTTCCCTGTATTTTCTTCCCTTCTGTGTCTTATAAGGACTCTTATCATTGGATTTATGACCCGCCTAGATAATCCAGGATAACCTCCATATCTCAAGATCCTTAACTTAATTACATCTCCAAAGACCTTTAGGATTGGTAAATTAAGATCATTTGCCTTCTTCGTTGTGGTTTATGTCCTTAAAACTTTTCTGTGATATTTTTATAAATCCAACTTCTTTATGATCATGGAAGTGCAGAGAGGTAAATTATAGCTCAGGGAAATTGTAGTAGGATTCCAAAAAGTATAAAAACCCACAGTAGTATCAGTACCATTTCTTCATTTTGTTTTCTCAAAGGTCAAAAAATTGTATCTGGTTTATCTTCACACCTTCATTGCACATAAGTTAACACTATATTCTATTATCCCTGGTCATTTTTGAAATTTGAGATCCTTCTATTTCTTCAATAAATAATTATTGAGTGTCCATCCACACAACATAATCCTCAATGCATGTACTCAGTTATAGTGCACCTTATATAATCACAGGTTAAACAACTGTAAAACTCCTTTGCATATAATACAGGTATGGCAATCCTTTTCCTCAAGAAATCTGTAACAAATCTGTTTTATGCTATTACTAGCATAATGTTCCTTCTAATCCTTCTAATGTTACCACCAGTTCACAACGTAGACATATTTACTTACTTTTTCTCTTCTTTAAATGTGGTTTTATTTTTTCTCTCTCTCTCTCTCTCTCCCCCAACAAACAAACCAGCTCTCAATTCAGACATTTCGAACTATCCTCATTTACATTTCAAAACTAGAATATATTCCTGCCTTCACACATTCTGGGATTTTTTTCAACAGTCTGACAGTATTTAATTTGATCTTGTTTTGCAGGTCATGAATTCAATTTCTAAATGCTTTGCTGTTTTTCATTTTTTCAAATAGAATAATGTTCCATCCATCAATTGTTATCTCCTTATCGTTTTTTTTTTTTCATTTTCCCTGAACCAAGGTCAATGTTTGTAAAATCTGCTTTTTACTAATTAAATCTGACATCGTTTGATAATATCCATGGTACTTAAATAGCATATAAATTCATCTCCAGGTGAATCTACCCTGGTGAATTGGAAGGTATTGGAAAATACATTTAGAATAATAAACAAATCATGTGCATTATTTTTAATAAAAAGGAAAAACACATATTTTTCAAACTCTTTAACTCGTCCTGAGCTGGTCTACTGTGTTTCCTCTAGCCCTCACCAGAAAGAGTAGATCTGATCACCTTTTAAAATGGTGTGCCCAAGTTTTATTAATAATATGTCTCTTTAGACAAGAATATGCATTTTTGAACAGTCTCTGCTTTGTTACTCAGAAACTTGACTTTTAAAGGGAAACAAACAGTAGTTAAGTAATGTAGTAATGTAGATTAAACTCTCATGAATTTTATTGAAAGAAGTTACCTCACTTCACACAAGTATCAATCAGTCAATCAATATTGGTAAAAATAAGGGTATCGAGTAAACATTATCTATCATATAATGAGAAAAACCTCGGCAACTTCCCCCCAAGACAACCAGGTAGGCTCATCAGAGATTGACTCATTTTCTACTGGGTTTTTTTGTGCTGAGAAAATAAAAAAAATGCGAACAGCAAGATGTCCTTGACTGTATGAGTTTCATCAAACATAATGAATTTGAAGAGACCAAAGAACAATTATAATATTAATAATAAAGGAATATGTCTCAGTGCTTTATATTTAAATGGAGGAGTCTGGTGTTAGTTATAAGAACTGATAACCAAACCTAGTAGATATTAAATCATGCTTAATATGCATCACCTTATGTCCTGTTCTTTCTTCCAGCCAAATCCCAGTTTTACATTCAAAAGGGGGTATAATCAGACTGAAATATTATTGCTCTTTGAAGGCTCATAATGTAGTTAAAAGTAAAGTCACAATTATGCTGTACGTCTCAATGTACTAAATTATTAGCTTACTCTTCTCCCATTCCCAGATACAAAGCTTGCCTGGTTGGCTGGTTGTTTTGGCTTCAAAACTTTGCGGTGGCTATGACTTAAAACTGACTTTTAGTTTGTGGAATTCGCAGTTTTTGTTTGCCCAATATGGGCTACCTCATAGTCTCTCTCGGTGGAATAGATAAGAATGCAAGGTGCGTGTTAGATGCAAAGGAGTCAAAATTAGATTGTACATCACACAACTAGCATAATGCTTTGGTCGCACTGCAAGGAAAGGCAGATTTGAACTAAAACACAGAATGAAGGCTAGGGGTGGCTGGCCATCCTGTAAGGTGTGGTTGAGATAAACATTGATTAGAAGTCAAAAGCCCTAGTTTTCTGTTCTGGCTCTGATGTTTACTGGCTCTTTGACCTCAGGCAATATATTAAACATTTCAGAATTCCCATTTCCTCATCTCAAATGAAATGAAGGTTGTGAATTTTCTCATTCATTCACATGTGAGTACTACTAAAATCGAACGAAAACTATATATTTCCGTGTATAAATGAAAACTGCATTTTGTACTGTATATGTTATCTAAATGGAACCATTAATGGCATGAAGATTATGCAAAAAAGCCTTGAAGAATTGGGTTGCAATCCTTCTGTGTCTTCTGATATAAATCAGACATGGATTCAAATACCACCTCTGTCCACTTGCTTAAGCCTCAGGTCTCTCAAATATAAGGTAGAGCCCTAACAATATCTGTTTCGGAAGAAATTTGGGCAGGCTAAATGACATAAGGGATGGAAAGCACTTAGCAAATGGTAGGGCATGGAGTAAGTACCCAGTAACAGGCACTTGCAATTGTTGTTGTGAAACATATTGAAGGATTTCACTTTGCTCACTCTCACTCACTTACGTCTGGCACAGAGCATGGCAATTTTAAGGCTACAAGAAGCAAGTGTGAGAGGCTGGAACAGCTAGTTCTCCAGAAAAGCTGGACCTTGACAAGATGTGGTCTCTCAAATCATACAATGGGAGAAAGAGTGAAAGCAAGAAAGCATTGCTATTAACAGAGGTCAGTAAACTACAGCCTTCAAGCTAAACCTCACCTGCCACCACTGAGCTTGTTTTTGTGAATAAAGGTTGATTGGAGCAGAGCCATGCCCATTCGTTACGTATTGTCTGCAGCTGTTTTTATGCTGCAGCTGCAGAGGTGAATGCAATAGAGACTATGTGGACCACAAAACTGAAAATATTTACCAGCTGGTCCTTGACAGAAAAAGTTTGCCAACCTCTGCATGAATGAGTTCAGGGAACTTGTTTGAGAGGATATAACACAGGTATCAGATAGACTAGCAAACACTGAAGCACTCTTCCAGGAAAGCAAAATGCATACAAGCAAGAACGAGATTTTGAAATTGAATTTTAAGCAGAAAAATCTCATAAAATATGTCTAGTACATGACTGACTCTCATGCAAGCCTGTCACAGGATACACAGGTGTATCAGGAGGCTGTAAGCAGCTGCAGGGATGGGAGGCTCAGAAGTGAAGGGTTTGTGGGCTAGTGGTTGTGTCTGCCAGCTACAGACATTCCTGGCACCTCTCTGAAAATGAATCTAAAACTCAGTGTGTAAAAGTCCAACAATAGATTCATAGGTTACGAAGGAGAACACTGTAGCATGAGAGCTGAAAAAAAAAATATTTTACAATGCTTAATGACACCTCACCCTTAGACACAGTTCGTGAATTTTTGCTTTTCTTTTCTTCTTGCTTATCACAAACATAAAGAGAGTTGGCCAGCTAAAGATTCTCGACTCGGCATAAGTTAATGGTTGCCACCTTGCTTCCAATTGTACCACATTTTTGAGACCTGTTATTCTTATCACTTTAAAGGCCAATGCAATGCAATATTCAAATGATTGCACAGATAGTTTTTTAAAAAATCTTTTTATTATAAACAGTGAACAGACATACCAACATTCTTGACATACAAACATGTTCTTGACATGATAACAATCAATGCTCACAATGTCATCACATAGTTGTATATTCATCGCCATGATCAGTTTTTTGAACATTTGCATCTCTCCTGCAAAAGAAAGAAAAAACTCATATATGCCATAACCCTTACCATGCCCTTTCATTGACCCCTAGTATTTCAATCTACTCTATTTTAACCTTTGTTTCCCCTATTATTTGTTTATTTCTTATCCATATTTTTTTTATTCATCTGTCCATACCGTAGATAAAAGGAGCATTAGACACAAAGTTTTCACAATCACACAGTCACATTGCGAAAGCTATATCATTATACATTCATCTTCAAGAAACATGGCTATTGGAACACAGCTCTACAGTTCCAGGTACTTCCCTTTAGCCTCTAATATCTATATTATGGGGATATCCATATAATGCATAAGAATAAACTCCAGGATAACCTCTCAATTCTGTTTGAAATCTCTCAGCCACTACAACTTTATTTTGTCTCATTTCTCTCTTCCCCTGTTTGGTCGAGAAGGTTTTCTCAATCCCTTGGTGCCGAGTTTGAGCTCATACCAGGATCACAGTTTTTTACCAACACAAATGGTGATGACATTGAAACTGAACCAGTTGCTTGCACGTAGGGCCTCTATGAGATTGCTTAAAATGTTGTCAGATGATGTGTGAAAGCATAAATTCACTGTATGTAAGTATCAAGAGATGTTAATGTGTAATGAACTCGTGAGTGTTTGTTTTTCAGAAAGAAACCACATTTTTAAAATTTGAGGGCCACTTGTGCAAGAATTTTGTTTCTTTGTTTTCAGGAGTTTGGACAAATGTTGAATAAAGCTAGTCACAAAGATACAATGGATAATGACCCATAATAATGCAATTATCACATTCAGGCTGTATACTGGGGCAGATCTTGCCTAGCCATTGGCTAAAAGACAAGGACAGATATTGGGGAAATAATTCCTTGAAGCCACCTAATCTAATTTTCATGGTCCTTCAGAAACTTTTTACCTTGAGGCTTTTTCTGCCAGGAGAGTGAGCCACTGAAAATTTTAGGCTTCCACTTCTGTATTTGCCTTTCTGAAATTGATTCCTTTAACTGTATTTTTAAATTATCTGTTTTTGTTTATTGAGCCGTACATAATTGCTTCTATTTCCATTAGCATATATTTTTGAAATATCTGTTGTTTCTGAAGTTTTCTATTTCTGTGACTTTGGGCAGTTTGGAAGGATACACCATATTTCTCCTAAAGTTTTTTTTTTTTTTTTTTACTTAAATTTGTTAACAAAACTCAAACTATGGTGTTTTCTTTTTTCATTTTTTTTATTAGAGCAGTTGTAAGTTTACAGAAAAATCATGCAGAAAGAGAGTTTTCATATGCACCCCATACACACAGCACACAGTTTTCCCTATTATGAACACTTTGCATTGATGTGGTATGCTTTCTACAAGTGATGAAACAATTTTTTATTTTTTATACTAGTAACTGTAGTTATAGTTAATACAGTGTACATTAGGTTTCACTTTTTTGTGTGGTACAGGTCTGTTTTTTATAATTATTTTAATTCCAGTAGCATACATACAACCTAAAATTTCCTGTTTTAAATCCATTTTCAAATATACAATTCTGTGGTGTTAATTACATTCACAACATTGTGCTACCATCACTACCATCCATTACTAAAACTTTTCCATCACCCCAAACAGAAACTCTTTATCAACTGAGCATGAACTCCCCATTTCCCACCCCACCCTTTACCCCTGGTAACCTGTATTTACTTCTGACTCTAGAATTTGCTTATTCAAATTGTTTCATATACGTGAGGTCAGACAATAGTTGTCCTTTTGTATCTGGCTTATTTCACTCAACGTATTTTCAAGGTCCATCCATGTTGTCGCATGTTTCAGAACTTCATTCCTTTTTACGAATGAATAGTATTTCATTGAGTATGTATATATACACCACCTTTCCTTTATTGGGCATTTTTATCGAGCATTTTTGGAATTTTTAAATTGAATTTGTCCAGTTTGCTTGCTAGATTGATAATGTATATCAGGAATTGTCACAGTTGCTGCTTTCTAGATTCCTTTTTAAGCTCGTTGAAGTTCTTGGAAGGAAGTTCTGGAGATCAAAGAGGGAAACTTTTTTTCATACCCCATCAGACTATCAGAACATTATCACTACATAATGTGCAGTAGGAAGACAGGAGAGCAATGCCAGGAATCAGCCCTGCTGGGACAATTGTAGGATAACTCTCATCAAAAGGCAGATTGGGACGGACTCGGAACTGTGGTTTGGGCTGGTATCCAACTCTGTCAACTCCCAGTGTAGAACCTCCTAAGAATTCTCTGTGCCAATGTATTTTTTTTAAGAAAGTAAAATAAATATGATTACATTCATTAAAGGCCATGCTTATTTTTTGAACCCATTCTATAAGCAATTCTAGCTGTGAAGGCCTCAGGCAGTTTTCCTCTAACAAGACATATGAGTGGACCGAACTCCACGTGACATGCAGAAACAAGGCTGTAGTCAGTTCCTGCTAGAATGTTAAAATGTTCATTATACCCACAGTTACCAAAAGTCATCATCCAGTCAGAGACCCTGTCGAGGAGGAGAAGGCTAGCTACGAATTGAGTTTAATTAAATCTCTAGAGTCAATCTGCATAGGAAAAGGGAAGAAAGATTCTTTTGCAGAGGTTAACCCAAATTTGACCTCCCTGCCAGACCCATGGGTGCTGGCAAGATTGCTGCATTTTAACCAATGGGGAGAAAAAAAAACCTGGGAAGAAGAGAGACCAAGAGGCTGATTCCAAATTTAAATAGCCAGTGAGGGGCAAAGTCAGATTTGGATCCCTGATTTGGTTGACTCTAAAGACAGCTTCTCTCCATGAGACCCATTCTGATGCTGTGGTGCTGGAGAAAATAAGGAAATAAATCACCAACTGCCCAGCTGCCTGGGTTTCACTCTTACTTCTTCCCATGTAAGCTGTGTGACCCTAAGCAAGTTACTTATCCTCTCTGTGCCTCAATGTCCTCATCTGTAAAATGAGAAAAGCAAGTTAGTATAGGTAAAGAGTCAGGCATGTATTACTCAAATGTGTGCTTTTATCATTATAACCTATTTCCATCTCAATTCTAAATCTCTTTTCCTCATAAAGAAAAATACTTAAAAGAAGAAGTATTTGCATAAATTTCCTGGATAACTAAAAATTTTCAGAATTCACTTGGCTAGTGGAGATAACACATGCACATGCACACACATATACACACACGTGTATTTATATAAATTTACAAAATAAAGAATTAATTTTAGAAATAGTAACTCCACTTAGAGTATGCTCCATTTTCTTTCCCCAAATTAATGCAAAATCTACATTAGAATGGCTTTCACTGTTTGAAGAAATGAAACTATTCAGAAGTTTACATAGGGAAGCAATTTGCTTGGATTGAATAAGGTAATACATAAGTATATAAAACCCTTTCTCTGTAAATGCAGCTTTTTAATTAGGAATGGAGCTTTGAAAGAAATCCTAGTTATTATACTCACGAACTGAACCCAGGCAACTATTTTAATTGGAATAGAAAGAACCTAAATGCAGAAGATTTATCAAGGAAAAAGTTAAAAAAAAAAAACAAACAAAAAAAAAACGCTACTTCATAGAAAACAACATTTTGTGTTTGGTTTTTTCTCCCAACACAGGGATTGGAATAATCCCCTTGTCAGGGGAGATGGATGGCATAAATTTGGGGATTCTGCAGGGCATTAAATAGTTGTTGCCACATCAAACAACTCTCTTCTGTTATTAAAACTGAAAAAGATCAACATTTTTCTCCTTATTTCCTCAGTTGGAGCTTGTCTGTATATTTTCCCCCATTCTCAATCCTGTTTTCTTTCCTTTCAGTTCTCCGCATTGGTTGTAGTCCTTATTCTACAAGAACTTTTTTTTTCCAGCTATTTCTCTCAATTTTTACACATTAGCTGGAGAAATCTTGACTTCATCTTTTCCTTCCTTTGAATATTTTCTTGAAGAAATGATGTTTGTTTCTGTCATTCTCCCAGAGTGGATTTTTCTGATAAAAATAATCTGTGTTTTCCTGATAGCCAACTTCAGGATGGAGTGAATTTGGATGAATAAGTCTGCTGGAGATTGCACTGAGGCTGGTTTCAGTGGCAGCTCAGCTGAGATCATGGTAGCCACCCCCCCCCCCCCCACACACAGACAGACACTCCTGCTAAGATGGGAGATTGCTTCCCCTTTCCTCTCAGGCCCCTCTAGAGCATATGCCTAATTAGCGTAGGGCAAGACTTGCATAATAGTCTTCCTACAAATTAAAGAGCAAACAAAAAGAAAAATACTGTATGTCTCTACTTTTATGACCATGGTAAAGGTAAAATCGGAGGCTTGTAATACAGAATATAGGGAACTTAGAGATACACGGAAGCTAGAGATGGGTGAACAGTTACCTAATGAGTTTGAGCTCAAATGTAAGGGAATAGATAGAAGTGAAGGCAGTTCACTCGTGGGTCTGTAAGTAATATTACCATATTGAAGGTGAACATGATTGAAAGGGCGTTGTACAGACCTAAGTGTCCCACTGATTAAAAAAAAAAGAACATGGTCTACTAACCACTAATGCCAACTGCCCAGTCCTATGTCACTTGGTGTCTGTCATTTGGGACCCATAGAGCCTCATCCTCCTCCATAAACCCATAAGAAATTATAAGTGAAAATTCCCCAAAATACTCTGGGATGGTTTTGAGATACCCTAGGCCACCTATAGCAGTAGTAGCCATTGCAGCGGAAGCAGTAGCATAATAGTAGTAATAGTAGCACTAAATGTTTGTTGAGTGTTTGCCATATAGCAGGCAGTTTTTTTAAGTACTTTTTAAAAAAATTTCTTATTGAATTCCCATAATGCATGTGATAAGAAAGGAAGTATTACTATTCTAACTTTACAAAGAGGCACAGAGAAATGAAATGATTTGTATAATTTGCCTAAGGTCACACAGCCAATATGCCTTAGAGCAGGGTTCAAGGTTTAAGTCTCACTCCAAATTTGAAGCTGTTTTCCCTGCTTCATACTCTTTTGCATGATGTCATGTAAATTTGCTCAGAGCTTTGTGAAAACCTTAAGGAAAATGATTCCTCTTCACTAGGTCTGTTTGACTCCAGAATTTATGTTTTCAACCACCATCTATTGAAATATACCCTTAAATTGGAGGTTTTGGAGTATTGTATGGGGAGAAGATAAACTGAAGAGGTACATTGCAGATTCTGTGTCTACACAATGTCACTTATATGGCATGGTCTTCTAGCACTGCTCAGAAGGAAGATACCCAGTTCAGCTGACTCTGTCATTGTTAGCCTAAGGAGGATTAGCTTCACAATTCTTGGCTTTTCCTCATTTCACATGTTCACTAAGCAAATTTCTGCTCTTTATTTAAATGGGCTCTTCTCTTGGGAAAACAATGTGCTGACCAGCTAATATCAATACTGCTCCCCATGGCCATTATACTTTCTGTTCTACATTCTTTAATTGACTCTCTGGTCCCAATTAATTATGGGTTTAGGGTAACTTGAGACAATTGCTCTCCCCCACCAAGACTTAATCACCTCTGGATAAATTGATAATTAAAAACACAGTTCTATAGAAGCAACACAGACATTGAAAATGTTCTTAATATTACATCTGTGACATTATAGTTATCATTGTAACATTTTATTAAATTCCCTTACACATGAATTTACTTGGGCGATCTTTGTATTAATATTTGTCACACACTAAGCTGTTTGCAGCGTGAGGGCATGGATAAAACCTTTTCTTTATTCACCATCATCCCCACAACTGGCATTGAGCCTGGCACTTTGCAGGTTCTTGATGAACATCTGTTGAATGATGGAAGACTCTTGTGTAAGCCTCATCAGAAGCCTTCAGTAGAGATAGAGAAGATAATGTTATTCCCATTTTACAGATGAGCAAAGTAGAGCAGAGGAAAGTTAAGTGACTTGATCATGGTAAATTGTAGGTGGATAAGTACTAAATCCATGATGCTTTGTTTCTTAAGTTACATATTTTTTAATTATTTTAAATGGTGCTGAACAATTTGGGGGCCCTGGAGTTTTGACAATTTCAGCAACTGTCTTCACAAAAAAATAAAAACAAGAACAAAATCGGGTAAAGAGTCTTAGAAGAAATCTGTAAAAATGAGTGGCCCTGATGTTTGTTTTGTTTGGTCCGTGTTTTGTCTGCCTCTAATTATGCTAGCTTTTCTTTTGTTCTAATAATCAGATGTTAAGGGTTCCCAGACTCTAAGGAAAATGCTAATAATTTTTTCTTATAGAATTATTTCATGAATTCCCTACTTAGAATATTATTGGCAGCTTCTTTGGGACTAACTTACCCCTTTAAGTCAGAGCACGGGTGACAGAATTATCTTCCAGCCAAGATTCTCAGCAATTGGAATTCTCAGGTAGCTCTTCTGAGGAACTTTAGTGATAAGTCTGATTTAAACGTGTGGAAATTGGGGAATGAGGGTGAGGAGAGGTACTCCAGGTGGTGGAATTATGGCAATGAAGGCCCATGTGTTGGAAAGCATGAAGTGTATACCGAGACCCGAGAAGCAGAGAGGAGGTTAACATTGCGAGCCGAGACCTAGAAAGGAATAATGCAGAATGAGACTGGGAGGAAGGTTTGGTCTTTAATATGGATAGTGTAATGCTTGACTAAAACATCTGGACTTTAGACAGTAGGCCCTGGGAAGCAATCGATTTTTTAATACAGTAACAATATGATCAAAACTATAGAACAAGAAGACAAACTTCAGAGCATGTTGAGGATGTTGTATGTGAGCTTTACATTTCAATCATGGAGTCAAGGACAGGGCATATTTCAGAAAATCAAAAATGCTGTTTTTATTGTTCCTCTTGGCGCAATAAAACTGAAATCACCAGCTGCAGATCTTGTCCTTTCTCTGGCACAGCTATTTATATGCAGTTTCCCTTCTATCTCAGCTGAAGCTCTTTCTCAGCCTCCTTGGCTTTTTCCTTCTGTGTTCCCTGAAGCTCTTGTGTCACTGTCTTTTCTCCACTGGATCCTCATCTAGTCTCCCTGTTTTAAATGTCATCCATCTGATGATTTCCCAGATCCATGTCTGCAGTGCTAACCTCTTCCCTGAACTCTAGACTCATTTAGTCAAGAACTCTACTACATCTCTAAAAGGACTTTCCAAACTCAATGTATCTGAATAAGAACTCTAAATTTCTGTTCATCTGCCCAATCCCCCCACAAACTTCATCTCTATCCCACCTTCCCTGCCAGAAATAATGCTTCCATTTCATCTGCCTTCTCAGGTCAGAACCTAAAGCCAAATTTGATTCAACTCTTTTCCTCAAACCCCACATTCAATATATAAGACATTTTCTATTTGTCAGATATATCTTGAATCAAAAAAGTTAGTTATCCTCCTAGGATTCTAGAAATACAATGGCAGCAGGGGCAGCAGAGGTTTTGATTCTCATGTGTTCCCATATAAAAGCAAAGTAACTGAAGAGTAAGACCCAAATCCTTGGACAACATTACAATAAAATTAAGTGACAAGGTATACCCTGGTTACAAATATGACCAAATTGCAATCTTAAAATATCATTTCTCCCTAAAATGAACCAGGATTCTTATGGAAATGATAGGAAATATGCACATTGAACCCAGGAATATGCACATTTGGTCATTCAGACACCAAGGAAAGCCATCAAAGACTATTTCAGAGTTATGTCAAAAGAGCACCATAGCCAGTTTGAAAAGGTATTGGCCAGAGATGTGTTTAACTGAGCTTCATTGGAATACTAATCACAACAGATCAGAATTCAACAAGTGTATTGAATCCATTAGTTGAAAATGATATTTTATTCCTAAACAATTGACATCACTCTTTTCTACCAAAAGGAGAGGAAATGGCAAAGAACAGTATCTCTTTACACAAACTACCCTCCCCAAAGCAAATTACTGATCTCACCCATATTTTTTTCTCACTTTAATATTTAGTTTAAATTTACATAAAGTAAAATTCACTTTTTTTATATAGCTCTGTGAATTTGACAAATATATACTGTCATGTAAATACTCCCAAACCCAAGATACAGAATTATTCCTTTCGATCCAGATTATATACTTGTGAACTTCCCTTTATTCCTTAATTCCCAGCACCCCCTGATCTATGCTCCATTCCTGTAGGTTTACATTTTCTAGAATGTCGTGCAAATGGAAACAAATAGATGTTTTCTTTCAATTCTTACACAAAGCATAATGTATTTGAGGTTGATTCAAACTGTGTGTAACCAAATTTTGTCTAATATTGCTGAGTAATAGTTTATTATTTAACTATGTCATAACTGGCTTATCGTTCATCAGTTATGAGACATTTGGATTATTTCTATTTTGGATTGATTGTGAATAATACCAGTAGAAATATTTATTTACAGATTTCAGTCTAAACAAAAGTTTCATTTCTCTTGGGTAAGTACCTAGGAGTGGGATTACTAGCTCATATTGTAAGTGTATGCTTAACTTTATAAGAAAGTACTAAACTTTTGTTCCAAAGGTGCTGAATATTGTAATATTTTCAATAAGAAAAACCTGAACATCTCTTGACAATGATAAAGAAACAATTCATTATCTTCAAAACTGATATATTAGTTATAATGAATCAAGCAATCATTTGCCCCAGTTTTCCTATATGAACTATACCATGGGGTAAGTAAACAGTAGATGAAAAGAAGTATTTCTTTATAAAATATATTCCAGATAATAAAAGGAATGAAGTTAGATGAAATGAAGTGATAAAATTAAAATGTCACAATTTTGTAACCCTCTATGAATTAGCACCGAGTATAAATAGCAACTGGTATCACAAAAAAAGAACACAGACATTTCATGCCCATTAATGAAAGAACACTTTACCTCCAATAAGCTGACTAACGATCAAACCTGAGTCTAATGAAGCCTCTGGTTTCAGATGCCAATTTTCAAGAAATTCAGAGGACAAAGGAATACACTTGTTCAACAGCCTTGTCTCATTTGCAATCGGCAAAATCCAAATTGTGAGAAAATCGACATGTCAAACATCCCAGGCTCTGCAACAAATAAATTGTAAAGTAAAGAAAGGTGTGGATGAGAAAATATGTAGATTAAAGATGTTTAAAAAACATACAACTTTAAGAATAAATATGAGCTAGATCCAACTATGGTGTCTTGGGATATACATTACTTGATAAAATAACCACACACACACACACAGGAAGGAAGAAATAAAGATAAAAGTGGGGATAGTAGTCATATTGGAGAAGGAAGGGGTTTTGGTTAGATGGGACACGTGGAATGTTTCTGGGGTGGCTGGAAAAGCTCTCTTTCTTCTTCTTTGGCATGGCAATTACAAGGGCATTTGCCTTCTAAGAACTCATTGAGTTATGCATTTTTAAAATGATTTTCCTGCATCTATAATTACTTTAAAAAATGAACATTTTAAAATAAGCTTTTACCAGCTCCATAGGCACCACCCTAGGCCAAGTGTCCATCCTAGAAACCTAACACAACCTCCTAAATTTGACTCCCTGCTTCTACTCTTGACCTCTATAGTTCATTCCCCATTCTGCAATTAGAGCGATATCTTAAGATATAGATCAGATGGCATTATTCTATTTCTTCAAACCCGCCAATGCCTTCCCATTACAATTAGAATAAAATCTTACATGGCCCTGTAAGATGGTCTTACCTCTGTCTTCTTCAACTCCATCTTCTCCCACTCATTTCCTTCTTTACTCAGTTCACTCTCATCTCAGGACAGATCACTTGCTCTCCTTCGTCCTCCAGATATTTGCATGGTGGCTTCCATTCCTTCTTTCCATGGAAGCAATCTTAAGTAACCTTCTTAATCCTCTCTTCCCCTGAACACTCTTCCTTCTATCATCCTGCTTTTTTTTTTTTTTTTTTTTAATGTGGGCAGGCACCAGGAATCGAACCCATGTCTCTGGCATGGCAGGCGGGAATTCTTCCACTGAGCCACCATCGTATTGCCCTATCATCCTGCCCTTTTATCATTAAAAAAAAAAAAAATTCATAGTGCTTTATTTGAAATTATTTTATTGACAATCAATGTGTTTTTACCTTCTAATTCAGTGCCTCTTGCTACCAGAATATAAAATTGCTAAAGACAGAAGCTGTCTTATTAATTCCTATATCTCTATAAAAAATCAAATAAAGCCTGGCATGTAGCAGGCACTCTATTAAAAAAAATGTTTATGCAATGGATTTAAAAGTGATCTGAGCATAGAACCTTATGGAATATCACTCTTTATGAATTTGGAGAACAAATAGGAACTAAAGAAGAAATTTTTAGAAATATGAAGAAAGAATAACAAATAATTCAATTCTGCAGGCGTCAGCTAGGAAATATTTTTAAGAAGAGGGCTGGCCATACAGTAAAAGTCTGCAAAAAGCTCAAGTTGGATAAAACCTGATAAGGAAATATTGGCTTTGGAATTTGGGAAGTCTTCTGTGACCTGAGAAGGCAATTTCCAGGGCAGAGAGGACAAGGAAAATTGAGAATGAGGATAAAGCAGTATCTTACTTTGTCAAGAATGTGCTCCAAGATTTCCTTCAACATACCATTGACAAAACAAGATTGAATATATTTGAAATTGAACCAGATATATTAGGATCTTAGTTTCTTAGTTATCCTTTGACTGACTGAATGAAGAAGATCAAAGATATATTGGAAGGATTTGAGGGAAAATCACCAGGAAAAAATAACACAGTTTAAAGTGTCAATCGATACCTCTTTAGCAGGATTTTGTGGTGAGCCATGCAAGTCTTCCTTTTAGTAGTCAAAAGCAAGTTTGTGAAAG
Source organism: Myrmecophaga tridactyla (assembly GCA_004026745.1). Taxonomy (NCBI): domain Eukaryota; kingdom Metazoa; phylum Chordata; class Mammalia; order Pilosa; family Myrmecophagidae; genus Myrmecophaga; species Myrmecophaga tridactyla. Next base: position 116,549 of record PVIY010002420.1, read on the forward strand.
TGATCAATATAAATTTGGAAAGAGACAGACACATCAGCTGATGCCCACATTAAAACTAATACTTTCTCAAAATTAGTTCATATTCTACTTTGTGCATGAATTTCCAGCTCCAGCAATTAGTTGTTTTATTTGCAAATAAAGCACTTTCTACAAAGCACATTTCCATCTGCATAACAAAGCTCAATAAAGTGTTTTATTCCCTGCTGGCCACTATTACAGTTCTATTTTTTAATCAGCAGATGTTCACTTATTTCTAACTAGGTATAAACATGGCATTGAATGATATCGTTGCAGTTCATAGATGTGTGCCTTGCTTATCTGAGGTTTAAGACTCCTCTCTTTTCTGAGTAGTAAGCAGCATGCAAAGTATTAAAGTGAAGAACATTTGGTTTAAGGTAGATACATTAGTTCGCCTAATGGATTAAAACTTAGAAAAGTAAAAGTGAAACTCACAACCCCTCCATGGGACATCTGTTGTTGGTTGTTGAGTGCATGTCTGCAAGGGGCTTGCCATTCTAAAAGCTTTGTCCTTCTCTGAAAATATGGATATATTGTTTAGTGAATTGAAAAGGAGAACTTTCTGTAAAGTCTATAAAAAAAATCAAACATGAAATTTAGGATAAAAACATCAAAGAAAATAGATGCCTGCTTTTATCTCCCGTCACATGAAAACACTTCAAAGAAAATCAAACTGCTCTCTTTTCACTTCATTGCATGAGGTTTCATGGATTACCCTTCACAGACCATTCCAGCCATATTTGGACATGATAAAACACATTTGGTGAACATTTCATTCATTAAGCATGCTCTGTTAATATGCTCTATAGAGCTAGCTTCTTTGGATACTGGTAAATTTACTTTATCCTGTTGAGTCCTGCATATTTTCACATATTACATTTATGCTACATAAAATGTCTGCAAATATTTCCACCCATGTCTATATATTCCTGGATAAATTGATTCCTAGACAAAGGAGCTGCAATAAAATCAGGATCAAATCCTTATCTGAAATCTGTATTATTTTTCTTTCCTAATGCATATCTATACAAATGCATACCTTCTCCTTAGCCATGTGTAATGCAATTTGTGTAATTTCTTGTAAATAAGGTGTTGATTCAATTCATATGCCATGCTTACCAATAACAGTTTGCAATCCTCTCTTAGACCGAGTCCCTGAAATTTGGCATTGATTTTAAAGGCATTACCCGTTTATATCTGTGTTTCTCAAAGTACAGTCTATTTAGCTATTAATTAGGCACTATTGTTAAGTGTTTTACAAACATTAATTCATTTAGTTCTTCATAACAGACCTTTAAGGTAGGTTCTGTTATCATCCCCCAATGAGGAAGCTGAGGCACAAAGCTCAGGTAATTAGCCTTTAGCAAACAGTTGGGCCCGTGCAGGAACCCAGGAAGGTGGATTCCATAAACATAACCACTATGCTAATGTTAAGAATACCTGGGAATGCTTATCTCAATGCAGAGTCTGTGAACTCACTGTCAGGGATTCTATTGTATTTGTCTAAGGTCCAAGAATTTGTATGGTTTTCTGCATTTGCTTGCTGAACAAACGCCTTTAACAAGTGCTGTTAAACTGATAAAGCTATTTCATATATTCCATTTTGAGAAACACTGCTTAGACAGGTCTTCAGTTGTACTTCCCAGGGCTCTAAATTGCATTGTACACCTGCATTTATTTTACTCATAGGAAAAGTAAGGGACTTACTATCTCGTATGAGTTTATGGGAGCCAAGAAAATCTCATATACTCCTCAAGCCCCTTGCTTTAATATGAAAATCCAGTCTTTTTCTTCATCCAAATTGTATCCTTAAGAAAATGCAGCCAGTCATCTTAGGAGTGTAATAACACTCACAGTGTTAAGCTATCATTTGTGCTGTAGTACAAATGAGAGTTGGGAAACAGGCTTTGGAGTTAGGAGTGTTAGTTTCGGGAGTGCCTGAGAAGAGAGTAGGAGAGAAGGGGCTGTCAGATGGCACCATAAAATATGGAGCAAACAGATCAGGAGGGTGCTGATGATTTCTCTGGCCTCTTGGTTTTGCCTGGGTGTGGTCGTGTTGCTGATGTGATTTTTATTGCTGATGTGATTTTAAAGCCTTTGTCAGTCAGCTTCAGGTATCACTCCTCCTTAGAATCAGCATCTCCAGAGGACATTCTCTCTTTGTCAGTAGCTCATTTATAGGTTTTGCTGCTTATGAATTTCATTATATGAACTCTTTAGGCAAATGGGATGTAAAGTAGCTCAGAATGAAGATGCATTTCAGTATTGATCATGCTGAGGCTATGTATAGTAAGGAAGTCAAAAATCTTCACGTCAGATCAAATGCTATTGAATCAGCCTAGAAAGAGGACTGAACACAAAAGACCTGACTATTGTTTGTTTGCATTTAGCACCCCAATGAAATGGCAAGTGAAAGAAATGGAATTCATCTCCTCGAGCCTTTCTGTTTCAGCTGTTCAAAGCCTGATTCCATTGTGAAGTTTGACAGCGATAGTGTTTTGCACCTGAAGTAATTAGTAATGGTACCTAAAAGCTAAACCTCTTGAAAAGGTAGCTACCATGCTGCTCTTGTATAGCCACTTTCAGCCAGATATAAACTAGCTCAATTTCAGCCCCAGTTAGGTTTTTAGTGTACTGCTATAGAAGAAAGAGCCAAATTGTTCCAGTCACTATAATTTGAAATAATTGACTCTGGTGTTACATCATAGTTCCTGCAATGCCAGTGAGTAAGAAAGACATTTGTAGCATTACAGTAAATAAAGTATTCCACCACCAAATTGAAAGTACACCCCCACCCCAAGAAGTATTACTGTCTGGCTATGGTCTGAAAGGAAACGTTACCTCTGCCCATCATATTTCCACGTCTTTTGTACTGTAGTGAACGAAAAGAAGAAATTAAATGGCATTTAGTCATCCACGAGGTCAAAAGGAATATTATAATTACAGAAAACTTCACTGTGCAACTAAAACCTTTCTTTGTTTTAGTTTGGCAGCTTTACCAGGGAGGTCAATTTTTTTTTTTTTAACTTTTTTTATTGTGTAGTGTAACATACATACAAAGCAAAGAAATAAAAAAGTAATACTTTTCAAAGCAACCTTCAACAGATAGTTACAGGACAGATCCCAGAGTTTGTCATGAACTACCATAAGATCCTCTCATATTTTTCCTTCTAGCTACCCCAGAAAATAGGAGGTTAGGGGGCTTAACTATTTTTTTATCATCACAATCGTCTTTTCTTCTTTCTTTTTTTTTTTTTTGTGAAGAATAACATATACACAAAAAAGCTATAGATTTCAAAGCACAGAAACACAATTAGTTATAGAACATATTTCAGAGTTTGACACAGGTTACAATTTCACAATTTTAGGTTTTTACTTCTAGCTGCTCTAAAATATTGGAGACTAAAAGATACCAATTTAATGATTCAGTATTCATATTGAATCATTTGTTAAATCCTGTCTTCTCTGTATAACTCAACCATCACCTTTGATCTTTCCATCCCTCTCTTTAGGGGTGTTTGGGCTATGGCCATTCTAAATTTTTCATATTAGAAGCTTCTGTTTCTAATCTGGGGTAGGGAGATGGAACTAGCTGATGTTCTGAGGAGGCTGGACTGGGTTTCAGGACTTATCTGGACCAGGGACCCATCTGGAAATTGTAGGTTTCTGGAAAGTTACTCTAGTGCCTGGAACCCTTGTGGAATCTTATATGTTGTTCTAGGTGTTCTTTAGGATTGGCTGGAACGGTCCTGGTTGGGGATTGGCAGGTTATGATAGGTAGCAAGGTCTACCAGCATCTTGCCTAAGAGCAACCTCCAGAGTAGCCTCTCCACTCTATTTGAACTCTGTCTGCCACTGATACTTTATTAATTACACTTCTTTTCCCCCTTTTGGTCAGGATAGAATTGTTAAACCCATAGTGCCCTGTCTGGATTCATCCCTGGGAGTCCTCTCCCATGTTACCAGGGAGACTTTCACCCCTGGATGTCATATCCCATGTGGTGGAGGGCAATGACTTCACTTGTAGAGTTGGACTCAGAGAGACTGAAGCCACATCTGAGCAACAAAAGAGGTCCTCCAGAAATAACTCTTAGGCATGCCTATAGGTAGTCTAAGTTTCTGGGGAGGACAATTTTTAAGACTGAAGTGCAACATAAACTTGCATTAAATACAATAGGCACACTATTGTCAAATTATGTATGCTACTTTTGCTAATTTTAGCAGTTTAACCATAAAGAGCAAATACCCAAGATTTTTATGAAAACAAAGATTAGACATACTGAAACTATTCATTGTTTTCTTGTAACTCAAGTACAACTTTTTGATTGAGTTTGAAAAGATACATTGATGATGAAGAATCCTAAAGGCACATCAAACCTTCGGCATTTTTATAAAGCTTGTTCAAATTCGTATGATGTAATTCATGACATAGCAGTAAGGCCATTCTCTTTTTGAACAATACAGACCTAGTGTTGAGACCAAAGCAACCTAACTGTAAGGCTGTGATCAAGTCTTTTGCCTCTCTGTGGATCGCCCAATAAATGGGGATACAAAGGTTACTTATCTCCTGCTTTAGTGTGTAAGTCACATTAAAAAAGACTCATAAAGCTCAATATAGTTTCAGATACTGATATAGAGCATAATAAATGTCATCTATTATTGTGATTATCATATCAACATTATTGTCACAGTTTTGATAATTCAATGAATTCAGTTTTTCTGGTTAAATCTGATAAATTGAATACTGAAACAGAGAATGAAGTATGGGTGATATTTTTCTTTCAAATTCATACCTACTTGTTAAAACCCATTTTGGTACATTTTCAATTTGATAGTATATTTCCTAATTTACTGTACTGCTATTATGATGTAACCTCATTGCCAATGATGTCAAATTATGGTGACTGGAACTACTAGATTAATTCTTCAACAGCAATCCACCAGCTACAGAAGTTTGTATTTCTGCCTAGGTAGACAACTGGATTATAATTGTAAACTTTTCTTGAATTAGTAGTGCCCTTGTGACTGAGTTCTGGCTAGTCAAACATTGTCGAAGTTAAATATGCTACTTTTAAACTTCAAATACAAAAACCTCTCTACCATACTATCCTCTGTCTCTTTCCCCACTTGGAAATTGGTGCTCAGCCATACACTGAAGACAGAGTTAAGGTCCCTGGATGCTACATGGAGCAGAACTTCCCTACATGAGTAAACACATAGACACTACCAGTTTGAATTTATGTTAGAAAAAAATAAACTTCTGTTGGGTTATACTATCAGATTTTAAGGCTTTATCTCTTAACAGAAGCAAGTATTGATTTAAGTGATACAAGCATACTTGATTACCTTTGCCTCTTTCTGGAAACCATACTAAAAATCAGGATATATTTTTTTAATTGTACTGTTGAAAATCAAGAAGTTGATGATGATTGATTTAGTGGATTAAAGAAAGCACAAGATCAAGGGAAAATTATTTTCAGCTTAGAATTCCTTGCCCATCTAAAGTATCAATCAAAAGTGGAACACAGAACTTTCATACATACAAGATCTTAAAAGCAATGTCCCTCACATATCTAAATGTGTTGAAGAATATGCTCTGTCAAAACAGAGAAATAAATTTAAAAAGAGATCCTGGGAACAGAGGATCCAATATAGGATGTCCATTTCATAGGAGAGAACCATTGAGAATTCTCAGGATGGTTTAGAAGGGAACTACCAAAGTAGTTGCCTACCAAAAAGGCAACTGTGTACCAGTCTTAAAATTAAACAGGTCACAGTGGAGCTGAAAAGAGATGAAATTATAAGTTACCCTAGTGTCTGGATATGAACTAGTGATAAGCATATAGGAAAATGGGCAAATTAAAAATATGAGACCATAATTCCAGGGAAAACAAAATCTACAAGAAAGGAAATGCATCGGTATAATAGAATGTGGCTCTTCTATGATTAGTATTTACATGACAAATAGGTAAAATAAATTTGTAAATTAATATAAACAAAAATTATGACACGACCACGTCAAAGGCTAGGGGAAGAAATATGTGTGTATGTGTGTGTGTGTTTTGGGAAGGTGATAAAAGAGTGGCATCCTCATTTTCCAAAGGGCGGAGTGTTTAGAAAATGCCTTAAACTGAAAAATCATGGCTAAAACTATAATATGCTCTAAGTGAACATATTCTTTAGAAATGTCAAGGTAAATACCACCACTACCATCACAGCTCTTAAATAACTAAAAGCATGGAGAGTTGTCTGTTGAGAGGAAAGATTGGGAATGGGATGAAATGGAAGAAGAAAGCCTTGTAGAGCAATCGAATTTTTAAAAATTATGCACATATAAATTTAACATGAGAATAAGTTTGCAGAAGTAACACGTGTAGAATAATACCTGGAATACACAATTCTTGCTCTCCAACTTGCCCCCCCCAACCCCATCCATGCCCGTAAAGGTTGATTAAAGCTTACAAAACTTAAATCAAACTGCCCATTAGATTCCCCAATACCAAGACCACCCATTACTGATTTGTCAACACCCCATTATTGATCGCTATCATTTTACTTCTGTAGTACATAGGGAGCACCCTTCACTTTGTGGTACCTATTTGGTCACCACTTTTATCTGTTGTGCCATCCACAGCATCTCCAACCCACCACAGCCATAGTCCACTCACTGGATTTTCTGTTGCTCCAGTTGTCCCCTCAAACCTAGTCTCTACGCATCATCCTAGAGTGGATTTTTTGAAGTATCACTTTTCCAGCACATCTCATAATTAAAATATTAAAGAAGTTAGAAAAAAAAATTCTAATGGCTTATCAAATCTATTTTTCCAACCTCACCCAGGACAACCTACCCCCCTACTTCACTCCAGCCATGCAGGTATCCTCTTATTTCCTCACACTTTCCTTTCTTTAGCAAGCTCATTCTTCAGGGATCAGCTTAAATGCCGCTGCTTGTACCACCCAATCAAGAAAACAGCTGGTTTCCTCTAGAGCTCCAGTCATAACTTTCAAGTTTGTAATCAGTGTATGATCTTATTCTTCATTAGAATATAAATTCAATCTCTGCCTTGCTCACCTTAATGCTGGTTGTGCCTAGCACTTAGCTAGCACTTAATAAGTAGGCAGTCAGTAAAAACTTAGATGAATCAATGAATGAACAGGCATTACTATATGTATAGGAAAACAGGAAAATAAATTTACTGGTAATAAAATGAGAGTAATGGAATAAAAGTATTTCCATTCAAATTGTTCTGTACACGACAATATTTAAAACCAAGAAAAATTGTTCATAAAATTTAAATTAAAAATAATTGCACTTGAAATATTTGTTTATTTTCTTTAACTAAACCTTCACTCCAAATTGATCCTACCCATTCTTAAACTTTGTATCCTGGTAAATATTTGTTATTTATAAGCCAAAGGATATGTCCCTCGGGACAAACCATCCTGCATTACCCAGCCTCTTGGCGTCGTTTTCCCATCCCACCCGTTTCCCTTCATTTCAATCAGCTCTGTATTCTTGATCTTCTCCCTTCCCTCACCAGGGTGTATGTGCAGACAAGTCTGGGCGCACCTGAAAATCCACATTTTTAAAGGCCTGAAGATGCTTACTGAATTTCTTGATGGCATGCCAGAGTACTAATCAGTTTTTAAAAGTCCACAGGACCCTCCAACACATTAGGAACTGTTCAGCTAACTTGTAAAGAAGGTATTAATACAACTAATAATGATAAATATTTATGAGTATTTGCCATGCACCCGGAACTGTTCCCAATACTTTACATTTATTTATTTCTCACTGAAATACGATAAGGGCCATTCTCATCTACAAATAGGACTCCGAGAGGTTAAGTGAATTGCACAAAGTCATACACCGTGTCAGGGGTGAAAGCAAATCCAGCTCTCTAAGAGGTGGGGTTTGTCACAGTGAGTTGGTTGTCCCAGATGAGGTTGGAAAAGTAGCTTTGATAGTTATACAGATAAAGAAGTCAGCAGTGCTTAAGCACCACTCAGTGATCTTCCTCTACGCTTGTCTTACAAAGCTCTCCTTATACCTGTTTGGTCCTTTGAGGTCTAGCCAGGACCTGGATCTAGGAGGTCCTTGATAAATGTGGTCAATGACTATCATGAATTATGCTAGTGTCTCTTGCTCTAATAGTGTTTGCATTTCTAACTATAGAATGAAAGGTTATAATTTTTTTGTTAATGGAATTCATTTTTTAGTGAGTAGGTTGATTAAGCTCTCCAGACATAAAAAAGACCTTTAGGAGTCCTGCATTTATAATACATCAGTTATCTCCTTAGGAATTCCTAAGCCTTCCTGATCATAAGCATTCCCTTGAAGTACTGGGGCAAGGGGAGGCAAACATATAAACGCTAAATCAAAATCACTGACAAGTCCGGTGTGGACTTGGCAACTATAGTTTCACAGTGCATCCTTGGGCATTGCGATGATCAACCAAATTTGGAATGACTCTGTCCAGAGTCAAACCCATCTGTCATGGTCTTTTGTCAGATTTCTCATCATTAGCTAGAACAGCATTCAGGTGCTGAGACCAAATAATTCTAACTACAAATTATCAATTCACACTCCTAAAAATGCCTGGTAATAAATGTGGAATTTGGTACTTTTTACCTCTAAAGCAGAAGGACATATTCATGCTCTGAAAGCAAAAAAAAAAAAAAAAAAAAAAATTATTAGAACAAAAATTTTGCAGAGAGCTGTTGCTTTCTTAGGAGAGTCTCTCAATACTTGTAATGTTATCTTAGGTATTTCCTAAGCTTCGAGAGTACAAACAGTGAGAGAGCTCAGTGAGATTTATTTCTCTCTATTTTTGTCTCATATATTGGCTGCCAAGTTAAGAGCCACAAGCTGGAACTTCATTTAGAATGTCATTCTACTTTGTTTTGTTCTTTTTGGGTCTGACCTTTGCTTTATTCAAATATCATTTTGTCTGTAAGTATTAAAATGAGTTGCTGGCCACTCATTGCAAAATAAGTATAACACTTTAAAGGATTTTCTGGCTGGCACCGAAGTTCTTACTGTGCAAAGTTAATCTCTTGAAAATGTTTTACTATTGACAGCACTGCTTGGCATGATTAGGCAAGTAAGGGAGTCACTCCTGAAGTTGTAACAATGGGTTTATGCCTTCATCTCAGATGATTTCAAATATTAAACGTTCATAGTAGTAGGATTTTAAAAAGTTCTCTGCATCTTAAAGGCCACTTAGGCTCTAGTTGAATTGCCTAAACCCAGCATGTACCAAAATATCTTTGCAACCTTGGGTAATAAAATTGTGAATGCCTGTGGCTATAAGGGAATTTGAGACATTATCCTGTCCCAAACTTTCCAGTCCAGCTTTTGGTAAGGAGGTCATTTACCCCATCCCAGACATTCAGGCATTATTACCTGCCTAACATGATGTTTAATAACCTCTCCTGCAGGACATGCTTTCATATATCTGAAATCTACTGTTTTCTTTCCCTGAATTCTGGTGAAAAAAAAAAAAAGACTGCTTAAAGATTCATGGCTCAAACTGTATAGTAAAGTCTTCATATTTGTTCTTTGGTTTGGAAATGTGGTAGCTATATATTTTGGTCCTTAGGAGGGCACTCAGTTATCCCATAGAGTTATACAGCTTATGCACTGAACAAAAGCACCAAATGGAATGACCTTAGCAGCAAGGTTGAGTTTCCTATATTCTCCCATCTCTGAACGCCTACCTGCATGCTTGTATCTGCTCTCAAGGCACAATTTTTCTCATCCTCAGCACCAAGTACCAAGGAGAAGCCCCAGAAGGGCTTTTTAAAAATTTTCCGACTTGCTCAAAGTTGCCCTAAGAGCATCCTTAAGGACAGTGGCTAAGAGTGAATCTCTATCTTCAGAGGACATAGACTTAATTTGGATAGTTGTTTTTTGACCCAAAAGAGAGATTCTGATTCATCATTTCTGGGATAGAGCCCAGGAATCTGTCTTTCCACAAATATCCCAGGTTACTGATGCATGTGGTTCAAAGATACTGCTTTTAGAATCATTGTGTGTGGTGGTAGATTAACTTGTCACTGGTGCCTGCTTGTCCCAACAAGCTACTTCCGGGGGGATCATGGGGACTTCGGGCTGTTTGGTTGGACCTCATTCAGTTTGTAATCAGTAGGGACTGAAGTCCTCATGTCATCAGTGGGTATGGTCAGCATCCAGCAATATTCAGAGATCTCTTATGGCTACATATTCTGCTTTGCATAATTTAAATTATGATTTAGATATTTCCTGTGCATTCTTTCCTTTCTTTTTAACAAACATTTGTGGAGCACTTAGTGTGAACAGTGTGTGCTTTAAATGCTTTGTAGAACACCAGAATGAATCACAACTTAGCAGGATGCTTAAGATATACACACAAGTAACTCCAAATTAAGGTATAAAATAATACATTTCATAAAAATCACAAAGTGCTTTAGAGTTTAGAGGAAAGAAGATAAAACTATTTATATTGTTGTGACATGAGACATGATTTCATACTAACCATATAAGCAAAGGCAAGAATCCAAACTATTAATAATTAGACTTCTTTAAAAAACATATCTGTTGGTTCATACATCTCATCGTGATTTTGCTTTGGGTTACTATCATAGTACTGATAAATTAGTCTATTGACCATTGCTTTTCATGTGTGCTATATGTAATTTTGAATTTGAGAATTCACTTGCAATTTTGCCAGATATAAATATGTTGCATAGATTGAAATGATAATTTCTTACGGAGAATATGCACCCAGGAGTCTCTATCTTCCAACACGGATGTTTGTTCCAGTATTGTAACACTAGAAATTAATTCTGATTTAGAGCTGACAGGATAATGCTTTAAAAATGTTAGGTTGTTTTTAACCCTGGCAGTTTATTTTTTAGTTGTTTTGATGTGTAACAATGCTGTTTAGTGCATAATCTCTTTATACTACCAGTATTTAAACGGAGAATGACAAGCAGGCTGATTGCTGACCCTCAGGCACCAAAGGAAAAAATCTCATCATGAGGGAATAGACAAGCTTCCAGTGTATAACCATGTGAGAGGGCACCTGTGCCTCTTACCTAGGAAATTGTTACTGTTTTACATAAAAAATATGAGTAAATTAGCAGCCCTTTTGAACTTGTATTTAACAATTTGGGGCATTTTCTTGCCTGATCAGAGAGTAAAACAGAAAGAGTGAAGATGAAATTGGTGAGGGAAGGAGAGGTGAGTATGGAAGTTCATAGGAGCTCTTTTCAAACTCTCTGCATCTAATCTGCGTTTCTCATTCATAAAATGGGATTAATAGCAGCAGCTTCCTGACGGATTTTTGTGAGTATAGATAGGTAAGATGATGTGTTGCTTGGTACATAATGTATGCTTTAATTTAACTCAGATACTTATTGAGCATCAGCTATGTGGCAGGCACTGATGTGCTTGCCTGGGAAACAGATAAAGCCCCAACCTCACGGGCCTTTTATTGCAGCAGGGGAGATGTGAAGCTCAGGGTAATTCCAGATTCAGAAAACAGTTGAAAGACAACTTTTAGTAAGTCTTATTTATTTCAGTTGACACATGCTTCTTTTTTTCCTAGTCATTCTTGATTTAATGGTTCACATTTAT